>JAWZYV010012724.1:0-146488 GCA_038373885.1 Cheiracanthium punctorium | reverse complement strand
TTTTTTTAGCCGGCACTGTAGATCAGTTGTTAAAAGGGTTTGTTTTTATCTATGATTGAATATGAAAATATTTCAGTGAGGGAGATATTTTTGATGCCCCTGCCATAGACAGTATTTTTTGTCTGTCGAAGAGTTGCTGGTCCTGCTTTCTGTTGCCTACTCGCTGCAATTCCGGTTTGGTCGTTCAGTGTTTTTCTTTGGCAGAGTGGTTTGGGGCTTTCTAGCTGTTAAAAACTTTCGCGGAAGGCTCCCCGGCGGTTGCTCCCCCTCCCTTTCCCATGCCATGCGCATTTAATCTACCTACTATCAAAAGTCTTGTTCTAAGAAAACTTAAAAAATCATTTGAAAAATAAAAATATTTGTTAATTTTTAATAATTGCTAGAATAGCAATATTACATATTTTATCAGAATATTGAGAATAACCCAAAAGGAAAAAAAAATATTTGAAGCGAAAATTCATTTATCAAATCAAATAAATTTTTCCAGCCTTCATTTCAGAAATAATGAATTCATTTTTTCAACAACGCAACACAACTCAATTTTTTTTAAACATGATACTTTATTTTAAAAATTCACAATAAACAAAACACTTATATTTATTTATTTTACTCATTCTAAAGTCTTTTTGATTTTTAAATTTAGCGTTTTTAATATATAATAATTGTCTCTGAAATAAATTTGTATATCACAGAATTCTTTACCTCGTCAATACACGACAACGGTACTTTACCGATAAAGTAAATATTTCTTATGAAGAGCACACATAAAATGAGAGCAATGACACTTAAAATATTCAGCTACGGGCAAGCGTTAATCGTGGATACCGTAGGCCTAGGTTTAAAAGAGAGGTAAAGGAGGGCCGACCCGACCATATAGACAGGCTACGCAACGGTTCAGGCGGGGCCGTCGCTAAGCAACGGGCCTGTGCATGCGTTGCCACCGCTAAAAACGAGTTAATCATTGAGGCCTGTATTCCCCATTCGCACTGTTCTATTTTATTATTCTACGTCTTATAAATATTATATTATTTTAATATTTTAAAACAATTTTTTTATAGTTTTGTCGTACTAAAGAACTTTAGATGTAGGTAATCGTTTTGTGAATCTTGCGCCGTTTTCTTTCACGAAAATTTATCATAAAATTCGAAAATTTTGCTCTTAATTTAAAAGGTAAATGAACACTTTTATAATTTATTTCAACAAAGTAAGCTTTCATAGTTTCACATTAGAGTTTCATTAAAATATACTTACATTAAATGATAAATAAGCATTCACCACAAATAGAGCTACATTATAAATAATCATAAATTGTGTTAGTTCAAATGCGCTTCTGTTCCGCATTATTCTAGGACCACATACATTGATGAAGAAAATGTAGGAGATGACGATAACCCATCCTATGTAGTTGCTCTGAATGATGATGTTTTCCTTTACATCTGGAACAGGAGTTGGCACACAGGTTAGGGATTAGATAAACGTGGCTGACGGGATATGCAGGCTACGAGGCTGGCATTTCGGTCACATCCCTTTGCACTCGAAGAATCATGTGATCTATTGGTGTGGCCATTTTAGTCTCGGAGTTAGTTATTATCTCGGAATAAGATGGTAACATGACTTTTCGAGTGCAAAAGGGTGTGACTAAAATGTCAGCGCCATAGCCTGTACATCTCGTCAGCTACGTTAGATAAATGAGTGACATATATGTCAGAGAAGTTCACAAAGAAGTTCACATCCCGTCAGACACACGCTGTTTCAGGCAGGGGTGTAGCCAGGATTCCATTTCGGGGGTGGGAGAGGGAAGTGTATCAAAGTGTACACTAAGTTACTATTGCAAACTAAATATCAAATTGTAAGCTAAGTGAAAGAGAAGAGAATTTCTAGAAGGAAGTACAGCCCCCTAACACCTCCCCCTCTGGTTACTCGCCTGGATTCAGGTAGAACATTGCGATGATCGTGGAAGTCCTTAAATATAGCTTTCAAGCGCAACTTTCATGTACAGCCTTTTCGTCTTAAAGCATAACTACGATTATTGCGTAATCCTAATGTCACCAATCGAACTCAGTGCCAACGATAACCGTTAAGTACTGATTTTATCTACAGTTTTAGAGAAAATTGTATTTAAAATAGCACTTCTATCCAGGTATTTTTTCTTGAATTTCCTTAATTTTCCAAAAGAATGTAATTATAATTCCTTTTTTCACTTACGGCAGATATGATAAAGGAAGAAACGGTGTGCGTGTTTTGGCATCGAAGTACTCATATAGAAACCCTGAATGCTTGGTTTAAGGGTTAGTAAATCGATGCATGCAACAGATGTTTTCAGAATGCAACGCCCGTAGGGAAAGAATCTCACAAGGGAGGCTCAGACGTTGGGGTCACCGATTTTGATGAAATGTTGGTGTGTTATAGGGGGACCCATAGTTAAGTAAAATGCTAAAATATTGGCCGCCAACTCTGGCTTATTTTCGAGAAAAATTCCATTTAAACATTTGACACATTGTTAAGTACTAAATATTTGGCAATTCATTTGTGTTCTCGGTGGCGCCGTGGCCAGGTAGAACATTGCGATGATCGTGGAAGTCCTTAAATATAGCTTTCAAGCGCAACTTTCATGTACAGCCTTTTCGTCTTAAAGCATAACTACGATTATTGCGTAATCCTAATGTCACCAATCGAACTCAGTGCCAACGATAACCGTTAAGTACTGATTTTATCTACAGTTTTAGAGAAAATTGTATTTAAAATAGCACTTCTATCCAGGTATTTTTTCTTGAATTTCCTTAATTTTCCAAAAGAATGTAATTATAATTCCTTTTTTCACTTACGGCAGATATGATAAAGGAAGAAACGGTGTGCGTGTTTTGGCATCGAAGTACTCATATAGAAACCCTGAATGCTTGGTTTAAGGGTTAGTAAATCGATGCATGCAACAGATGTTTTCAGAATGCAACGCCCGTAGGGAAAGAATCTCACAAGGGAGGCTCAGACGTTGGGGTCACCGATTTTGATGAAATGTTGGTGTGTTATAGGGGGACCCATAGTTAAGTAAAATGCTAAAATATTGGCCGCCAACTCTCGCTTATTTTCGAGAAAAATTCCATTTAAACATTTGACACATTGTTAAGTACTAAATATTTGGCAATTCATTTGTGTTCTCGGTGGCGCCGTGGCCAGGTAGAACATTGCGATGATCGTGGAAGTCCTTAAATATAGCTTTCAAGCGCAACTTTCATGTACAGCCTTTTCGTCTTAAAGCATAACTACGATTATTGCGTAATCCTAATGTCACCAATCGAACTCAGTGCCAACGATAACCGTTAAGTACTGATTTTATCTACAGTTTTAGAGAAAATTGTATTTAAAATAGCACTTCTATCCAGGTATTTTTTCTTGAATTTCCTTAATTTTCCAAAAGAATGTAATTATAATTCCTTTTTTCACTTACGACAGATATGGTAAAGGAAGAAACGGTGTGCGTGTTTTGGCATCGAAGTACTCATATAGAAACCCTGAATGCTTGGTTTAAGGGTTAGTAAATCGATGCATGCAACAGATGTTTTCAGAATGCAACGCCCGTAGGGAAAGAATCTCACAAGGGAGGCTCAGACGTTGGGGTCACCGATTTTGATGAAATGTTGGTGTGTTATAGGGGGACCCATAGTTAAGTAAAATGCTAAAATATTGGCCGCCAACTCTCGCTTATTTTCGAGAAAAATTCCATTTAAACATTTGACACATTGTTAAGTACTAAATATTTGGCAATTCATTTGTGTTCTCGGTGGCGCCGTGGTTCCGTACGGAGACGGAGATCCGAAGGTTCCCGGATTGAATCCAGCTCTGTGCTATGAGTTTTTTTCTCGCTAAATGTTTAAAATTATTATATATTGTGAATTATTTTGTAAAACTGCAGTTATAAAGTTGTTTTGTGTATATAGTTGATAATTTACCAATACTTTTAGGACGCGAGCAATGATAAGGATTCGCTTCTTTCTTCGTTTTGAATGATGCAATTATTGTTTTAATTTTTTCATTCAGCTAAAACGTATTACACTCATTTAATTAAAATTAGAGATCCAATATTCGATTTAAACGATAAGTGAAATGTTTTGTATTAAAAAATTTATGATTTGATGTAGAATGTAAAATACATTTAATTTTAAATTTATCAAACTTCGCTAGAAGTAGATGCCGAAATTAATAATAATAATAATAATCCAGAAATTCATAACAAAATACATGTATGACGAAGAAAGTAATTCACCTTGCCTCTAAAAGTAATTCCACCCAAATGTACAGCGCTTTGTCAACCCTGTGATGTGTCATTTCACTGACCCCACCCCAAAAACAACAACAACAACAAAAAATAATTAAAAGCTACACAATTCTCCATATTGATATGCTAAATGAACAGGAAATAGGAACCTGAGAAAATGCAATAAAAATTCATTTAAGTCATGTATTTTCTGCTATCACCACCATTATTTTCTGACATCAACAAAATTTTCTGATGAAAGCTGAAATAATTTTTTCCCCCCACAAGCAGAAATGAAAATATCATATGAATACAAAAATATTTATTTCATATGTTGTAGCAAATGTCCAGACAATTTGTTTTGCATGTTTTCAGAACAAATATCACCCTTCCTCATGTACTCATCTGTAAAAGTAGGAAAATATTTTTCGAAATGTGATTCATAAATTTCGTTTCTCATTTTCGTCACTTTCATTTGCGGCTATTCAATTCTATTTCATAGAAATAGTGTTATTTCAATAAATTACGTCAATTTTCTAATCATTTTAATCTGTATTATATGAATTTTTAAGGGAGAAAGAAAAAAAACCGGAAAATCCAGAGCACCTAGCTGGATTCGATCTGGGGACCTTCGGATCGCCGTCGCCGTACGGAACCACTGCGCCACCGAGAACACAAATGAAATTCCAAATAATTAGTATTTAACAATGTGTCAAATGTTTAAATGGAATTTTCTCGAAAATAAGCGAGAGTTGGCGGCAAATGTTTTAGCCTTTTACTTAACTATGGGTCCCCTATAACCCACCAACATTCATCAAAATCGGTGACCCCGACGTCTGAGCCTCCCTTTGTCCGTACTAGAAGTAATCAATGCGTAACGATCAACATCTGAAGAGGAATTCATAATGACCGCGCCGTTCTGTCCTGTTACGTGATAGATAACTGCTGCGAAACGTTTTCTTTACATTCCGCTTCTGTGCAGTCAAAGAGTGGTACGGGCGAATCCTGAGGACTTTTTCTTGAATTTCATTTTTGTCCCATTTGTTTGTCTTAAGATAAAAGACGAACGCACGAAGTTTTAAGCAAAACAACGTATTAATTTTACGGCGTTAGCTCTTCTGGTTGTTTAAAAAAAAAAAAAAAAAAAAAACACCGAAAAGTACGATCCACAGAACAAATAAGGCAATTTTCTCCTGCAAGTATTCGTATCATTGAAATATTTTCCTTTCAAAAGCCATGAGTGCTAAGTGTGCCAAGGTAGGATATTGGTGGACTTTTTCTGTACTGAAATATGGAGGCTTTCGCCGGACTGTAATTTTACGAGCTCTAGCCAAAATAAATATATCTAATTTCTTAATAATACCGTTCACCAGGAAACAAGTCACAGACACACTAAGTACTGTAGAAAATATTTTTCACACGTATTATACCTGTCGTTAAAATTACACAGAAGCAAATTTATAATTAAAAGATATACTTACGTGAAGTAATGAGTAAATGGAACATGCTCGGAGATTTCATATTTTCTATTTCAATACAAACATTCGCTTTTCTGATATGTGGCCTATACTGATAAAGCATGTGTATAATTAATTTTTTAAAAAAGATCAAACTTTTTTTTTATTTTATGTAAATAAAACCGTTTATTTAACATAGTATCATGAAGCATTATATAATTTAATAACCTAGATACAAAATATAGTTAGGTCATATTTTGATACGGGATACGAATCGGAATCAAGGATACGAGCTATCTATAAGTGAAAGTGTGACGTTAAATTGTTAAATGGAAGTGTAATGAAAGAATAATGTATTGTACGTGAATGATTTGCCCACATGTACTTGAATTTTCAATTTTACAGTATATATATATATATATATATATAAGTATTATTAATATATCATTTTTTTTCACACTCCATGGCATTACTAGTCTATTGATGGCATTAAGTCTTCTCTGATGGCAACATGCACTAATACTGCCTCCATTACTGAGCTTTGATCTTCTTGTAGGTCCACTTCCTCGTTGTTTATTTCTAATAGCTACGGTCGCGCCCCCAAGTTACAAAAGGACCCTAATTTTGGTCAGGTAACTTGCAGAAACCTAGCTATTATTGTTTTTTTCGATTAAATTGAAATGTGTGTGCGGTGGCGCCTGATGATAGAGCACACCATTTCAATATCCATTCCATTTTCCGTCTATTTGAGGTTACATGTGTTCAGGCTTAAAAAGCCCACCAGTTCTAATTTGGCGCTTTATTTCCAATTTATCCACTCTTTCATTGCCTTAAAAGGCTATATTTAAACGCTTATCCGGTATAAGCTCGTTAATTGGCACCATGTGCTATCTACTTTTTTATTTTTATATTTTTTTTCACTTTATCAATGGATTATCTTGGTATTTCACTTTACGTAAGTAAGTTATTATATATATATATATATATATATATATATATATATATATATATATATATATATATCTTATAAATAAAAATGAAATTCTGTTTGTTTGTTTGTTTGTGGATTTGATTCGTATACAAATCCACAAAAATGAACCTATCGGCCTGAAATTTAGAACAGATATGTAAAATAATATAGAATAAATTGTAGTCCACTTTAAAACTTTGAAAGTCCACCCGTTCCCGGAATTTAAGAGATTTTTTATGCTCTTCACGCAAAAAGCTTTCCGTAATTGTAACCCCTGTAGTGAAAAAAGTGTGAAATAAGGATCGTGGTTGCCATGTGTGGCGATTTTGCCGAATAAAATGTTTTAAATTCTCAAAGTAAAAATAAAAGAATAATAATGATTTTTTTTTTGTTAGTTTATATTCGTAAGGTTATTTTTTTTTAAATTATAATATCGTGTGCATGGGAAATCAGAGCAGGAATGTAATGCTTTACATGCAAAACAATAAGAATTGAAGATTTCCGAGGCTAATGTGTAAATTATTTTTAGTTTGGCGAAAAAATAAAATGGCTGAAATATGGATTTTGAGTAAGTGAGTTCTAGCGGTTTGCACAGTATTCGGCTTGGCGCAATTTATTGAGAGCTTAAGGAAATAGATTTTTGAAAACAAGTGCAAAGGTTTTATTAGAATACAGCGTTAAATTTTAATGATCCGTGAAGAAATAATGCAGTTATTAAGGGATTTCAAGCGATCTAACTTCAGAATTCTCGCCAATTGAGTACATTGATTTAAGTTGGGGGAATTCCGCCAAATTTCAGAAAATTGAAATCTTCTCATTTAGTACATCGGAGTAACGATGAATAAAACACATTATAGTTGATAATTTAAAAAAAAATCGGCTGTATTAAGGGATTCCAATTTTCAAATAAATGCGTGCTACTCTTTGGCGGTCGAACCATTTCCCATATTGATTGCTGCTAAGTCAATGCTTCGAATGATTCCCTGAAAAAACTCTTGCAAAATGGCGTATGGTGGCACTTTGGCGAGGCTTAGATTTGAAACTGGATTTTATTTGAGACTGGTATATATGATAACACTGGTTATAGATAAAAATGAATGTTGGTATGTGTTTATGAGGTTGAAAAACTCCAGCACCGTTGAGCACCGTTGCACGATGAAATTTGGTTCACCTAAGTCTTTTATGATGGAGAAGGTTTTTATGCTATCCGTTTTCCTTAACTTGCCACTTGGTGCCGCAGCACAACGTTGAATTCTATTCCGTTTAGCCGTTTGCTATGCGAATATCGTCCAACCGATTTCGATGAAATTTGGTACACGCTAATATTAGAACACGGAGAATATTTTTCACTATCCATTTTGCTGTAACTTGCCGCTAAATGGCGCTGCAAAGCATCAACTTCTATACCGTTCGACATAAAATTTTTTATACTTACACATTTGAGCACGAAGAATATATTCTAACTGCGTTCCTTTTGATGTTACTCACCACTAGATGACACTGCAATGCATTATTATTTTAACTCGCCACTAGATGACGCTGCAGCTGGCCAAATTCTTGACCATTCAAACGGTCGCTATGAAAATCAGTATACATAGCTATTTGAACAATGAGAATATTTTGGCGTTATCCATTTTGCTATAACTCGCCACTTGACGGCGCTGTAGCAAATCATTACTTTAATTAACTACTAGATGGCCCTGCAGTGTATCACTTCTTGACTGTGCAAATGATCGTTATGAAAATTGGTATACATAGATAGTTGAACACGGTCGCTATGAAAATCAGTACACATAACTATTTGAACAATGAGAATATTTTGGCGTTATCCATTTTGCTATAACTCGCCACTTGACGGCGCTGTAGCAAATCATTACTTTATTGAACCACTAGATGGCCCTGCAGTGTATCACTTCTTGACTGTGCAAATGATCGCTATGAAAATAGGTATACATAGATATTTGAACACGGGGAAGAGTTTGGCGCTATCCATTTTCCTATAACTTGCCACTAGATGTCGCGTCAACACATGAACTTCAGGACTGTCCAGCCGATAGTCATGAAAATTCGTATACATCGATATCTGAATGCGAAAAATATTTTCGCCGTATCCGTTTTGCTAAAACTCGCCACTAGATTGCGCTACGTCGCATGGCCTTCTGCACCGTACAAACGATTGCCTTGCAATTCGGTATGCATGATTATTGGACACAATATAACGCGATATCCACTTTGCTATATCTGTTTATTACAATGAATAGTAATCACCACAAATCGTAATATCAAAAAGTCCATTCATTCCCGTGCGAAGAACGGGTACTTCAGCTAGTATATATATATATATATAATATATAAAATTCTCCTGTCACAGTGTTAGTCACCTAACTCCTCCGAAACCACTCGACCAATTTTAATGAAATTTTCTATGTATATTCGTTAGGTCTGAGAATAGGTTTTTAACTATGTCTCATACCCCTAAGTCATAAGGGCGGTCCACCCCAAAATGTTTAGCCCCAGAGTGCTATTCATTTCAATCAGGATTTCGGTGTAGACATTAGCGTGTCGAGTCACTTTTCAAATGTGTTTGCCAGATAGCGTGGAGAGGGGGGGGGGCGTCAATAAAATGTTGAAAGTCGCACAAGGTTTGAAATTTTTGATGATTGATCGCTAAATGTGGTGCCAAAACGTGACAATTTATTATAAATATATTTCGCGTATAGTTAGAAAACGCCTGGCGTATATTGTAAAACAGTTTTATTAGGCGATTTTAATATAGATTTCTATTCCGAAGAAGTGCTCTGTGGAACAAGAAAGGAAAACACGGTACACTCGTGGATTATGATGCCCATTCCAAACAGCATTTAAAATGTCTTTGTGGTATAGTTGGAATATGCCTACAGGAAGAATATGCCTGGCGAAGATTGTAAAACAGTTTCAGTAGGCGATTTTAAGATAGATTTCGATTCCAAAGATGTGTTTTAGGTACAAGAAAGAGTTGATTCCTATTTTAACGCTCCCACTCTCGCCAACCTAAAAAATCCTAGTACTTTGGCGAGCTTTGCAGTCATGGGTCTCTGGGA
Source organism: Cheiracanthium punctorium (assembly GCA_038373885.1). Lineage (NCBI taxonomy): Eukaryota > Metazoa > Arthropoda > Arachnida > Araneae > Cheiracanthiidae > Cheiracanthium > Cheiracanthium punctorium. The sequence goes on along the minus strand of JAWZYV010012724.1, from coordinate 136,729 downwards.
GTTATGCACAAGTTTCAACGGTACTTACGTATTATCCCGGCGGTCTGCCAAGACAAGCAATTTTTCACCAAGATAAATGCCGGGCACATGAAATTGTTGATGGTTTGTAATAGGATGGCAACGTATTTAAAATCTACGAAAACGTAGTTTGGCGGAAGTGACCGCCGGGATAATACGTAAGTACCGTTTCAACGCACCCAAAAGAACTAGGTGATAACTAAAGTAAACAAACTAGCGATAAACGCGCCAGTTAAGGAATTTGAAGACATTTAATTATTAAAACTACATTAATTGGTAATCCAAAATAAATAAAAATGTAACGGCATGCTGTACTTACATGTTGTTCCAAATCGCCATTTTAATTCTAAATACGATTTCTACATAAATGCAAAAAATCTTCATGGTAACTGCATATGTTTAATCATCGCCTCCTTCTCGAGAGTCGAGGCGTTAAAGTAGGAAACAATATATAAAATGGTGAAGTATAGTTGTGATATACTTGGCGAAGATTGTAAAATAGTTTTAGTAGGCGATTTTAAAATAGATTTCGTTTCCAAAGATGGGTTTTATAAAATAAGGAAGAAAAATACAGCACAGTCATAAATAATGATAACACTTTCCAACTTAATGGAATAAGGACGAAAAATAGGGACGACGCATAAATTATGATACGAATTTAATATATAGCACTATAGTGCGTATTTAAAATCTGAATGTGTTTCAGATTTTCATCCTTTTTTTTGGGGGGGGGTGGCAAAATTTTTTATAGAATGACTATCAATAAGTCTCAAGGCCAAACTATGCCTGTTTGTGAATGAGATTTGAGCACGCCATGTTTTTCACACGGACAGTTATACGTGGCATGCTCTCGAGTGGGCAAACCATACAGTGGGCATCCAGTTTGTTTGTGTTATCTAAAGATGGGATAACAAAAAATATTGTATACTTTATTGCGTTAAGGGATTGATATTATTTTTTAGTAAAATTATTGTAATTAGCGATATATATATATATAAATTTAAAGAATAAATTACAATGAATTAAAAATATATGTTTGGTATTATGTTATTTTTATATTCCAGCATCGTTCACAGCTCTCCATGCCTCTTCCACTCATATACCACATCCTCACAAACTTACAATAAGTTAGTCATTTCTTTCTACTAAAATAATCCTAGGAATAATTTATATGGCAAAACAACGTTTGCCGGGTCAGCTAGTATATATATATATATATATCTATATATATATATATATATAGCATTAGGCGGCTACGGGAAGTTTTGGAGTCGTGGTCCCGAGGGAGGCAAGGCTGTTGGGACCCATTCTCGGCCTTGGAAAGGCTGCTCGGGACTCTGGGGTATCCTGGACGCCGGTAGCGCTCGGTGAAAATCCTTGGACCATAGCGGGCGTCACTGGAAGAAATGAGTCGCATTCCCAACAGCGATTACATCATTTTATAGGACGACTGGATACATGTTTGCATGGCAGTTGCTGGCACGCGGAAGAGTCCCTCATGGGATGCTGCAGGCCCTTTTTAGGTCGTGTCACATGATCAAAGCACGTTGAAATTATTAGCCAAAAGCTAAATATAGGCAGCTGTTTTTCAAGGTTTGTTATAACTTTCAAGGCGCCAGCGTGGCTGAACTCCAGACCGTCTACAAAATTACAAAGGAACTGCAAGGGACCGTGTAGTAATTGCAGTTTTTGAAAGCAGATTCCTTTGTTCCAACTGAATTAAAACTGAGTAGTTCTAGAAATGCGGGATTTTCATGGGCTTTTGATTTGTTATGTTATATATATATATATATATATATATATATATATATAGGAAGGGTTATTTAGGCCTCTAAAATGTGAATCGCATTTTAGTAATCTCAGTAGGAAATATTAATTCGAGATGTGAGTAATTTGACTTAAGAGAACGGTCGTTGAACAAATAAAACTTGCATCTGAAGGTTTCAGTCTCAGAGACATGTCCCCTAAAAGGAATCAAATTTCCCCCAAAATTTAAAACTTGTCCCCAAGTGTTAAAAACTCATTTGGTATAATAAATTAGAAAAATTGATACTTTATTTTTGCAATTTATACTTTGAACTGGACATAGTAGTAAGACGAATTAAAACAGAACACGCTTTTATCTAGCTTTGCACTAATTACATAAGCATTCTGAGATCATGAGGCACATTGTATGATTCCAAAAAGCGCGATCGGCAGTAACATCTACAGCTGAGTGACGTGAAATGGTCATCGCAATGACGACATTTTGCAATGAAGATAATGCTTATGTCGAGAAATTACATGACTGACTGACTGAGGTCATACCTTTCGGAGTATCTGCACAGCGCGCTGTAATGAATTGGATGTAAATGTGATAGATGTTGGTGAATAGCAGCTATAAATTCTGCAAAACCAGTGCAGAAAGTCATGTGTCGTGTGATGTATCTGTAGCCGAACCCTCCTCCCTCCACCTAAGTGGACTTCTCATGTGTTGCTCGACCGTGTGCGTAAGGATGGATGAGGACTGAGGCTAAGGGCGAGATTCAAGTGAAGATTCGAGTTTGATTCCAACGTTTTACAGTCCCCACTTCCCAGTTCAGTCCCCAGAATGCTTCCAATGAACAAACCTATCGCGCTGTCACGTGATCAAAACACGATTGTTTTGTTTCAGTTGAATAAGAAACATTGATATATTTCGAAGTTTCCCCTGTTCGACGCGGAAAATGTTCGAATTGTGTTTCACTTGAATCTCGTCCTTAACCTGCAATGAATAAAGAATCGTCTTCGGTCTCTTTCTAAACAGTGGATCAGAAGGCTCGTAGTCAGGTAAGGTAGCTACAATCTCATTAGAGATGTTCCTAATATTATTATAAAATTTTCTTGAGAGTTTTAAGATATGGTGTTAGAGAGATTTCATGCAGAGATCTGTCAGGATGATGTCGTTAGCCAGGTGGTGGTGGCCGTACCTGATGGTCTGAGAGAGTTTGTTTTCCTTGGCAAAAAGTAGGTTCACATTTGATTTAGCCGCATAGGCCCACACGGGAGGCAGCGTATGTGGCGATGGGGCGTAAAATAGTTTTGTATAATAAGACTTTGTTCTGTGTGTTAACTTTTCTTGTATAGATCAAACTTGTGAGGCAATGAAATGCCGTAGCCATCTTGCGCCCGGTTTTGGCACTGTGCTTCTTCGAGGTTAAGATTTTGTCGATTTTAATTCACAGATATGTGGGTGGCACTATCGGCCCATTCAAAGACAGTGTTATTGACTTGCAGTCGGGAAGGGGGACATTTCCTTCCGACCGAAAGGGAGAAATGATATGCACATTTAAAAGCAGAACGTGGAAAAAAATACTTCCAGAATAATCTAGTTTAATGACGAAGCGTCATGGAATGAATATGAGAATAAGAATGCATTTTGTATGATTTAAATACGAGAAGAGTTTTGAAAATGGCTTTCCTGTTTTATAATAAATATAGATTGACTCTACGTAGATGTGTGTGTTCAAGACCAAAAAGGCAAGGAATACAAATAGAAATTATTGAAAAAATGTGACTATGAACCATATGACCACTGTTGAGACATTCTAAAGTTGTCGAATCAAAATTTTCATTATACACATCTTCTGCATTAAAAGCGTAAAGCATCTCATTTGCTGATGTCAAGTTAATATATTCAGTTTTTAGGCTCCACCAAAAAACACCCTAAAAAACCCCAGAAATGTAAAAATCTCCCTGAATCAGGAGGAAAATCCAATCTGATAACACTAATCTTGTGGAAGCGATCGGAATGAAACACGGCCTATTGATAATATTCTGTATGTGGAAATAGCATGTGGACTGTTCCAAAAATACTTAGACCTTTAAAAGGAAGTTTTAAAAGATTCTATCATTTAAAATTTCAAACAATTTCGTCTAGAGTGTGCGTTACAGCCAAATGCTTGAAAAGGCATGCAATAAATAACTGCAGTCAACAAAAGGGCCTGAATACCTTTTATTTTACACCCTTTATAGAAGTGCGGAATTTAAAACTGTTATTTTTGCAATCTGAAGCGCTACAAAAGAATGATAATTGTAGCTCTGCAATTGAAAAAAAAGTCTAATTTGCATAAACACAGCAGGTGGATTCAGAGTGAGTTCTGGGGACATAAAAGAGTCGAGATCGGTTGACTAGCAACGTTAATCGTGACACGTGACACTGTTCTACGAAAACCAGGGAAATACTGTAACAAATCTTTGGAAATTTTGATATCAGAATTAATTGCGGACCAGTGTCCCCTTATGGCGTACATGATATATTGATTGAATGCGACAATGCTTTAAAATGTTAAAATAAAGAATCTGAGGCACTTTTATTAACAACAGTTATTTATTGCGTGCTTTTTCGAGAATTTTGGCAGTAATACGTCTTCAAGTGGAATTGTTTGAACTTGTTTATTTGGAATCTTTCATTGTTTTGTTTGAACAGTAAGTCAACAAATTTTCAGATTAATCCACATTTTAAAACTGTAGCATTGCCTCAATAGGCAGAGTTTAACTATGTCTATGGTCACCCAGTATATCAGTAAACTACAATTGCTTAAAATCAGTTAAATAAAACTAACAACCAAAATTTGTACAGAACAACTTTTATATAAGTTAAAATTTTTTGTAGATTAATACGTCCTCCTACCCGAAGATTTAGTACCTCATGATACCTACCTCAAATTGCAGATAAACCTATTGCTAAGGTGCTCCGGCAATCCCCGAAGCTCAGTTCAGTTCAATAGGCTTCATTACAGTTTTAGGCAAGTTTTCTAGAACAACCAGATTTCTCGGTCTGGTCAACACCTTCTATATATGCAAGCCTAATAAGTGAAACTTTCACGCCATCAGTAGATTTTCTTAAATGACATCATCACAATTTTATCCTCTAAAAGTAAAACTATTTAAAAAATATGGTGAACGCTATAAATATTAAGAAAAATCTTAAGTTAAAGGTGAATATTAAAATACCTTTAGGGTACAACGTAATTCATTGTGATGTATTTCTGCATCATATTATATAATTATTAATGATCAAAAATTGTCTTTTCTGGTGAAATAAATTTTTCTATCTTAAAGTATTAAAAGGTTTATAAGTGAGAAAACTCACCACAAATTTAAAATAGATATACTTTGTGAAAGTAAAATTTTTAATGCCGTCATTCAAAAAGATCTCGTGATGGCGTCAAAGCTTCAGTTGCTTGGCCTTCTAAATCTAGACGGTGTTGGTCTGGTAGAGTAATCATTTACGAAGCACCAATGAGTTCTGTGCAGGAATCGTGATGAATGGGCGGTGTCAGCATGATAGCAGGTTTTTATCCTTTACCCAGCGAAAGTCAATTTCCACTCTACCGTCCACTAGTGGGCATTCATGCTTTCGTGTTGGGTGATAGTGGTTTTGTACGGTGAGATGCACCTTCCATTTTGTTTTTAATGCATTCACTTTTAAGCAAAAAATTTAAATGAACATTTTTTGAAGTTTTGTTCGAAAACTTTTAGCATTATTTACCAACATTTTTAAAAGGTTTTCCTAAAATACATTATTTCTTGGGTGTAACTTCCAAAAAATGTTGCTCTGGAAGTTCTAGGAGTTCTAAAGCATTTTTTTTCGAGATTTAAAACAAAAAACATATAAATTCAGAAACATCAGAGGTTCGAAAACGGACTTGAGGCGTGTATATGATTCGGAACGGCGGAGCCAATTTTTTAAGAAACTAGAAATTCAATGATGTGCAGAGAAGAAAAATTTCAATTTCTTCTGAACTACACAACAGATGTAGTACATTGTAAGATTTTTCGGAAGCTATCAGAATGTACCACGAAATTTTACTGATTGCATTTGCGGAATTAACGTTTTAAAATATTGGCATATTTCATTTTACTTTTTTTTTTTACTGTTTCATTGCTTGTAACTCGGCATCAATTCTAGACATCGTAATATAATTGATATCATTTTATAGGGTTTTTTTCTGCTCTTGCGAAATATGTGGTTACTTTTTGTCTAGCGTGTTTCAAAACTGCAGAAATAAGGGATTTACTAAATTTTTGAACTTTTTCATTCTATCCGCGATAGTGGGAAAGCAGTTGGAGATAGACCAGAGGCTATATGTTGATTTGCACTATACATGAGCTTTTCCATCTTCTCCTAAAGTATTTTAAGAGTTCTGAATCGCACTGTATAAGTATTATGAGATCATAGGACACATTGGCTTGTTCCAAAGAGCGAGATTGCAGTGACATCTATAGCTGAGTGATATTAATAGGTCATGACGAAATTTTGCAATGAAGAAGAAGATTGGGTGAGGAGATGTCCATGGTTAAAAGAAGAGCATGAAAAAAATATTTCTAGAAAATTTAAGTTTTTTGACGAAGTGCCATGGAATAATTTTGAGACTAAGAAAGCATTTGGTATTATTTGATTAAGGGAAGCGAATTCTGAAATGGATTTAATTTTAGAATAAATACAAAGCGTTTATATATATATGTATATAACATGCAAATGTCGAGGGATACAAGCATAATTGCCAACTTGTAAGATTTTTCCGTAAAACCACTCCACTAATTTTTAATGCTTTGTCTATATTAAAATTATATAAAAATTAAATACGAAAGGTTACGCAGGAGAGTTAAAAATACATAAAATATGAAAGAATTTCATATTCTAAATAGGAACTAAAGTGTTATATGTTAAAAGCATATCATAATCTATGGGCCGTCCTCCCTTTTTTTTTCCTTATTCCATTAAGTTGCAAGACGTGTATCATTATTCATGAGTGTGCCATATTTTTCGTCAGTGTTCTATAAAACGTTTCTTTGGAATTGAAATCTATATTTAACTCGCCCACTAAAATTTTTTTAGAATCTTCTCCAACAATATTCTAACTATTCTTCACCATAATAAATACCGTTTCAAATGTGCACCATAATCCACAAGTGTGCCTTGTTGTCTTCCTTGTTCCACAAAACACTTCTTCAGAACTGAAATCTATATTACAATCGCCTACCAAAACTGTTTAATAGTCTTCGTCAGGCATATTCTAACTATACTTTCAATTTATAAATACTGTTTGGAAAGTGTTTCATAATCCATGAGTGTGCCGTATTTTTCTTCCCTGTTCCATAATACACTTCCTTGTAATTGAAATCTACATTAAAATTTTCTACTAAAACTGTTTTACAATTTTCGGAAGGCATATTCTAACTACTCCTTTGTAATAATCTGACACGTTTTGCCAGTTTCTAGCCAAATTTGGAAGATATCAATAAGCTTAGTTCAGTTTTGAGGACTTGCTTTTTGGCTCCAAACTTTTCGATAAATAATTAAAAAAATGGCTACTTTCAACATTTTACCCTTCCTCGCGATATGCACCGTTTTGACACTTTTGGAAAGTGCCTCGCCCGGTCAAATCGTGTAGTCAAGTTATGTCGGCGCTAAAAAATCTGCTTTATTTTAATAGCAATGTAGTGCTTAAAATGAAAGAAAGATGTGATTATAAACCACGACCTCTGCTTAGGCATTCTAAATTGTAGTAATACAATACATAGCTTTTTTAATTAAAAACATTAAGCATCTCGTTTATTGATGTAAAGTTAATATATTCAGTTTTTAGGATCCCCACAAGAAACCGATTTCAGTTTTCCCACCTTGACCACCCCAAACTATTTTCGTCCTTAAAAAACCTCCAGTAGGGTAAAAATTCCCCTGAATATAAGGGAAAAACCCCAGTCTGGGATTACTAATTATTGTGGAAGCGATCATAATTAAACTTGGCCTATTCAGAGTGCTTTGTAAGTATACATTCGGATTGTTCCAAAAATTTTTGGAGTATACAAAAAATGTGCTAAACGATTCTACCCAAAGAAAGTTAAAATAATTTTTGCTAGGGGGCAGTACAGCCAAACTGATTGATAAAGCACGCAATAAATAACTGTAGTCAGCAAAAAAAAAGGCCTCAATACCTTTTATTTTAACATTGCAGGGCCTTGCAGAATTTAAAGCTGTTATTTATGCGTTCTAAATCACTACAAAGAATGCTGATTGTGGCCATGTAAATGAAAAAGATTAATTTGCATAATCTCAGCAAATGAATTGAGCACAAAGTCTGTTAAGAAGATCGGGTGACTAGCAGCGTTGATCGTTGCTGTTGTTTCTAATGCCCTCTGGCAAAAAAAAAAGAGGTTCCAGATCCTCCATAAGGGATAGCGAAGGGCGAAGTGTGCAGCTGCTATTGCCCCCGAGGGAAGATCTTCTTAGCACGGGCCCCTATTTGTGAACCAATTCCAGAGGAGGGGCCTACCCCCTAAAATCGGCACCCCCAGAGGAAGCGTTAAACTTCAAGACATTGAAGCCACGTCGGATTTTACGTACACCAGCCCCCATTAGCACATACGATCCAGACCTCCTAAATTTAAAAAAGCCTTACAAGTGATGCTTTTATGTTATCACTAGGTCTTACACGAAAACATCACACAGTTTTATTTTCAAAAAGCAAAACTGTTTGAAATTTTTGGTGAATGAAATATTTTAAGACATCTGGAGTTAAAGTTAAAAATTAAAATATTAAGTAATTCCCTATGATCTATTTCTGCATCATGCTATATAATTGGTGATGGTTAAAATTGCTATTTGTCATAAAATTTATTTTTTTTTAATCTTGAATCATTAAAATATTATAAGCGGGAGAAAACTCACGGTAAATTTTAAATCGTTTTAAATTTTTAAATATACAGCTGTGATGACGTGATATTAGGGATGCTACGTCGAATGCAAAACATCAATTTTTGGATGTTTTCTGTGTGTCAATATTCCATAATTGAAGCATCAGTGTTATATAAACATCGATGTGTAGAAAAAGAAACAAATGAAATGCTACTTTTAATTAAATATATATATATATTTATTTGACTTAATATGTATGTAGGTGCTATTTTATGGTACGATATTTTAGGCAAATATATTTAACAAAAGTTTTTCAGTTCATAAGCAAAAAACATTGTATTTTTAAATAAAATACATTCAGAAAAATAGTACTTTTTAATGAAAAACATTTTCCTTAATCTTTTGACTTTCATACTGTACAGTTTATATTTCTTTCAGTACAATATTTTAAACAAAAATATTCAAAATTTTAGCGTCGTCTTTAGTGACACAATAAGCATTTGCTCAATACAATGTAGGCGAGTCAAGCCATCTTAACTATGACTATATACTATTTAAATTATACTTTAATTGTTTCTTTCTGGGGTAAATACATAAAGGGAAAACTTCTAGATTATTATATCATACGAGTGCAAAATGAAAATAATAAGTAAAGAAAAAAGAAAAAAAGTAAGAAAATCTGAAACACTTTCAGATTTTAAATACGCTCTAAATTATTAAATATATTAAATATATTATAATATATTAAAGCGTATGATAATTTATGCTTTGTCCCTATTTAACCCCCTCTAACTTCATGGAATAAGGTTAGAAAGTGTATCATCCTCCAAAAAAGTATTCGAGTAAGATATAAATTTCCTACGTTGGTTTCGAATATTACAAATTATTTATCATAGACTATTAATGGACATTTTGCATGATGTCTGAGTTCGAGGCTAAAATTCGTCTGCTGGCGGTATTTACATCCGCCAGCTCCTATTGAAATGCATTCAGTATCCATTTTATAATTACTGTTTCTCATTATTAGCCGCTCGGAATAAGTTATTGTCTTTTTAATGTTTAAATAGATGGTTTAGAAGATGATGATATCGCATTTCGCTTCAAAAATTTGTTAATAAAAAGAATATTAGCGTTCTAAAATTATTACGTTATTGCAAACTCTGTATAAATAATATATCATTAAGTTGATTTTGAGTTTTCTGAATTTAAAATAGTACAAATATTCATTAAAAACCTCCCACACCTTTTTAAAGTACGATCTTTTTTATTATTTAATTATTATTAACATTTTAAATAAAATTTCACAATGAAGATAAAATTCATTTATATTAAGCTATTATTTGCTATTCACACATATTCTAGCTTCTTTTGCAACAGCTATATTTCTACAAGATAGTGTCAAATAATCCCTTAGGTCCAAACAAGCTGAAACCGAAACTAATCATCACCATAAGATCGCACACGTAGAGTAACAAATACCGCCAGGTGACGTCACGTGAAAAATGTCCATTAGTCCGGGGCCATCGCTAAGCAACGGGCCTGCTTATGAGTTGCCATCGCTAAAAATGAGTTTATCGTTGAGGCCTGTTTTCCCCAGTCACAGTATTCTATTTTATTATTCTAAGTATTATAAATGTTATATTGTTTTATTATTTTAAAACATTTTTTTTATACTTTTGTCGTACTAAAGAACTTTAGATGTAGGTAATCATTTTGTGAATCTTGCGCCATTTTCTTTCATGAAAATTTATCCTAAAATTCGAACATATTGCTCTGAATGTAAAGGTAAGTGAACGCTTATAATGTATTTAGAAATTCTAAAAATATGTATGTAAATCATGTTTAGTGAATAATTACTCATGTGTTATTTATGGATAAATTATTTTAATCAGAAATCGTATTACTTGAGTAATTTTTATTCTTGTAAATAAGCATGACGTTGTGATACTATTTAGACAATTTAATTTTGCCAGTTGAAAATGTTATTTATCAGTTATATATGCCTTGATTAAGTGATTAAGACTTACATCTGGTACAATGCAGAAATACAGTAAATTATAAATTTATGTCCGTTTATACAGAAACTTCAAATGTAGTTAATATTTTGTACAAGCGTTCATTATGCTTGCTCAATTCCTAAGTTCGATTGAGAAAGCGACAAAAGAATAATATATACTACATGAAATGTCTTTATTAAAGAATAATTAATTCAAGGATCGCGCTATAGAACGTATTTTATCCATTTTCTCCAATATACAGGATATCCCGAAAACACTGAAATGCGCTTTAATACATCATTTGTTAAAGATTAATCTTGAATTGTTTAAAATAACGTAGGAAATACGACTACGTTCATGAAATATTCATTATAAAAATGTCTTTCTCATTTGTGTATTTAGTTATTTTAAAGTATATTAAATATCCACTTGTGAAACTAAAATAAGCAATCGTGAATCATGAGAGTAAGCGCTTACTTTGTTTTCCCTTCAAATTATATGCATCTATTTTCTTTATGTAAATATGTATCATAGCAAACAAATTAATCATGAGTTCGTACTTGAATTAGTAACACAATTACTACTTAAAACTACATTAAATAACGTTTGAAAGCACTGGGAAGCTTAAGAAATGCTTGATGTATACGTGAAGACTCGAGCATGCGTAGACCTCTTTGGATGGCTCATCAAAATACACGCGCAGGCCCGTTACTAATTGCGAAGGCCCCGATTAGTCTATGTATAAATATGTCTTTCCATACTTCTGTCAAGTTGTGCATATTTCAAAAACTCAATTATTATTCACAAATCTAAAATAGGAAATTCATCTATTACTCGAATACTTTTTTGGAGGGTGTATTACACCACCACATCCTAGATATATAATGACTGACAATAGAAGCTTTTGCGTCCTCACTAGGTCCACTAAAATGACGTCATCACACATTTATTTTCACAAACTAAAACTATTCGAATTCTGTTTGTGGTGAATTTACTACCGCATAAAACATTTTAATAATTTAAGATGGAAATTTTAATTTTATGACAAATCAGAAATTTTAACTATCACTAGTTATATAATATGATATAGAAATAGATCATAATAAAAAATTTTTTTATCAGAAAGGTATTTTAATTTTTACCTTTAACTTAAGATATTTTCTAAAATTTGTGTCGCACCAGAAATTTTAAATAGTTTTACTTTGTGATACGAAAACTGTGATAACGCCTTGAAGGCCTAGTGATGACGTAAAAGCGTCTGTTCTCAGGCCTTCTGTCTGTACGAGGTATTGATTACACACGCGGCCTCAACAAAATAAATTACACCACATTCTGATAAAGGAATAGTAGTAGAGTTTCTCTTATGTAAAATGGAAAAAAAATGTAAATACATGCATTCTATTTTTGAATTAAAAGTTAAACTAAATTGTATAGTTAAATATTTTAGAATATAATATTATTCTTTATAACTGGAAAAAAATTTATTAAGCATATTTTTTTTCAAATGTTTCGTCTCTCATTATTTAGATGAAGTGTTAGAAAATAAGATCCTTTCAGTTATACGAGGCTCTCAGTTATACGCGATTTAAAGGTCCCTTAAAACTCTGGTGAGAGATCACGGTAACTTTAAGTTTTCTTAAGATGCTACTAAATTACTCCATAACAGTTTTTACACTGAAAATAATAACATAATTTCAAAATAAAAATTTATCATTAAGGTTAAACAAATAATGAATTTATTTGTACTATATCTTGAATACTATATATCTTTAGTATTAACTGAATAATAGTCAATACTCTACTGAGTATTAACTGAACATACATTGTACGCCATTTATGGTGTGATTTATGTTCATACAGACATTGAATTAAAAAAATATATATTTCACAGTCGTCTGGTGTGCTGATTGTATTTAATTATTAATTCTAGCATTAAATTTGAATATTTAATATTATTTTTTTTGCTTAATATTAATTTTTTAAGCTCCTGAATTTTTTTTTCATTCGTGTCCTGACACACATAATAAGCCCTAAACTTTTCTATGTAGTCGACTGCGTACAGCTGCCTCTCTACATCCTTCATTCGACTTCTTATCGCGGAAAAGTTTCTCCAAAATATCAAAATATTGATTGAGCTAGAAATTTTTGGGAATTTTAGAAAGTCGAAAGACGGCATATAACCGATATTGTGCGTCTTGGAAACAAGCTTTTTTGCATTGAAATGGATAGGAACGAACTGGGATTGCACGAAAACAACGTAAAAATTTAAAAGTCGTGTAAATGAGAGACGAGTGAACGGTGATTTATTGTATCATACATTTTTGCAAGTGTAATACTGTTTAAAATACAGGGTGTCTTAATCGAGCGAAAAACTTTAAGAAGTAATAGGTCATATCAAAAGGATTGATAATTGCATAGAAATGCACCAGCAAAAACATGTCGCATGAGCCTGTTAATAAAAACTTTTTCAAATTACTGCACTGTTAGTGAAATTTTCGATTATGCTTTTCCCCCCTCCTAATGATTTATCGTAAAAAATTTTTGAACTAAAATACGTATTTATGAATTGTATTTTAGAGATGCTTTTGGAGAGTTGACTATTCTGTCGTAAAACGTAATGAGGAAAGTTGCCTAGTACGTCCACATTTTGCGGCTTGAGTATTAAATGGAGTACGAAAACAACATTTTGACCCCACATAGAGATGCGATTCTGAATAGTTTTTGTGTGCCCTATCTCCCTTTAAAAATTTTCACTCTGTTTCTGGGAAACAGTGTACGTGTTTTGAAAATGAATGAATATTTTATACTAGCCATGTATTTTAGTTAAAGTTAATTTATGTAGAAACCAATCTATCATAATTCAACGATGTAATACACACACACAATCAAAATAATAATAAGAATAACATTATCATGTATACAAAAATGAGACAATTAATTTCGATAAATTTAATTTTTGTACAACTTTTAGTATTGTACTATTTGTACTATTTGTACTGTATGTAATACTTTGTACTATTTAGTTGTTTATTCACGGTTTATATGTATGTATAATTAAAAAAATATTATAAATTGTGATGAAGTTTGCAACTTATTTATGATTTTCAAATGGATAATCGTAAGTTAAAAGAGTTGTTTTAGGAGACTTTTATGGAATCCCATGTAAAGATGTCTCAAATAGAAACAAACAAAAAAGGAAAAACGAAACGCAATACAAATAAATATTTTTACAAATATATTTCAACCCTTTAAATTATAATAAAAATTTCTTTCATTTTTAAAAACATAAAAAGAAAATTTAAATGATATTTGCACATATATACTTACATTAATAACGAATAGTTAGAAAACAATATTTTTCAATCTAAACTTATTTCAAGCTACTTTAAGAAAGATAAGACCCTTCTTACACAAAGGGGTGATAAGTAGCTAGCTGGAAATATACTAATAAGAAAAGGAAGTCATTATTCCTTTTCAAAGAGGAAAACATGTATCTATTTCAAGAAGGAAATACGCAAAAACACGAAATGTGTTTTTTAAATTACGTAGTACTAATTAAGATACTCATTATCTAATGTTTCCTGAACGGATTCTAGGTCTCAGTGGCGCCGACTACGTGGGTGCTCTGGGTATCAAGCACCCACTGAAAAAATTCTGTGGGTGCGGAGCACCCACAGGAATTTTAGTGACAGTTCATACTTTAAATTTCGAAGACGCAGGGCTAAGAAAAGACGTTTATGTGTATGCGATACTCAAGAGCTTACAAAAAATTACGTTGGGTGCTAAGCACCAGCAATGGCGTAAGGTTAACTCCGACACGGTGACATACAGAAGGAGGGGTTAAACTTGTTCCCCTCCCCATCCAATCACGCCAGTACAAAATATGAACATTTTCATACGCTTGAAACATTTTAGTCCTGAAATAATGAAAAAAAAAATGTTCAGCATGCTATAAAAATGTTCACTTTGCCGACTGCTAGAGGGAGGGGCTCGATCCTCCACCTACTTCCCTATATGATCACCCATGCCCTTTGGAATTAAAATACGCATGACATTGGCGTAAATTGGCATGTAACATTGTGAGGGGGGGGGGCAAAATGTTTTGGCATGTAACATTGCGGGGGGCAAAATGTTTCCTATTGTAGAAAATATTTTCAAATAGGCGATAATTTGAATTTTCTTGAAATTTTTGCCCCCATAGCCCTTAGTAAGTTACGCCTATGGTTCATGAGGAACTTTGATGACAATGACAATCAGTGGCGTAACAAAACCCCAGCAGAACGGGCAAAAACCACGATCCACCGGCCGGAAGGGGAGCCTTTTCCGAGTAGAAAGTAGAAAGGCCAGAAAGGGAACTACAACGTTTTGGTTGAGCTCCTTTACATTGAGGAATTTGCAATTGCATAATTCGAAAATAAAATTTTACTGAGTAACTATTGGTTTTTTTTATGTAGAACAAGGCCGTACCCAGGAGCCAGCCTTTTTGTGAAAAATCGAGCATTTTTCACATTTGGTCCCTCCCCCCCCCCCCCGGAAATTTTTGGACCCCCTGAAATTTAAATTTGTTAATAATAATGAATGTTTGTAAATACAATAATAATGAAGACTTTTGTGAAAAATTGAGCATTTTTGGCCTTTTGATTCCCCCCCCCCCTCCGAAATTGTTTCCTGGGTACGACCCTGATGTAGTATGTCAGATCTCAAGCACACTCACAGAAAAGTTTTCGTGGGTGCAGAGCACTTGCATATATTTAAAGACAGGGCTTAATTTTCTTGGGAACACTTGCATATATTTAAATACAGGGCTTAATTTGCATTTCTCACGAGAAGTCTGCTCCTTTACTTCTTTTTCTCTCAGTGCATTTTTTACACTAAATTAAAAATTTCAATAGCCTTCGTAGTTGTTTCTGTTGATATTAATTTTTTTACATTGTGTACTATTGCATGGGTAAGGAAAAATGCACTTAATAATAAAGTAAATTAGGTAATTAATGTTGTAAATTACAAAACAACAAATTAGGGCTCCTGCACTTTTTTGGTGGCACTTTCACTTATCGCTGTAGTTCGAAAAAAAAAACCATGACATTTTGGTACATAAATACAAAAAACTAATTATGTCAACCACTTCAAAATTTTTAGAATGTTTGTTTACAAGCTGCAGTATACACTGTAAAACGATAAACCTGTATCATTTACTAAACTTTTAGAGAAATTCTTAAAAATCAAAATTTTTGCAGAACGAGTCACTCTTAGAAAAATTTTGTTGTGCAACTCCATGTTTAAGAAATTTTTCTGTAAGTTTCATGAAGGGTACCGTTTTCGACTTTATTCCAGTATGTAGTGCAGCTTATAAAGAATCATCCTAATTTTTTTCGAATCCTTGGTGCGATTAGTTTAATTTAATTTGTGTACCAAGACCGTGAGGCAGATTTTGTTTCTTCGACATACATCCTTATGTGCTGCGGAACTCAAGTAATTATAATAAAATTCCAGTAAGTACCTAAGCACATACTCTGAAATTTTACAAAGTGCATGAGAAAAATAAAAAAAAAGAATCCAAACAAGTAATATTTTTTCAACTCAATAAGCAGCCCCAGGTCTCATATGAGTACTAATTGAAAGTGGGGGGTGGGAGTGATCGCAAGCTTTCAAACATTTTAGTACGAAGATAATACATACAAGTTCAGTATCCTATAAAAATGTTCACTATTCCCACAACTAGGAGGGTTCAAGACTGAATCTCCCTACTTACCTTCCTATCTGGGCACCCATGAAGACAATGTCTTTCTAGGATTCAAAGCTTTTTTTACAATGTGATGGGCGAGCGCCCAAGAGTACCGGCAAACGGAGAATTCGAGACAAAGACACTGGCTACTAGAAAAAGAAAATTTAAGCGGGTAAAGAAACACTGGAGGTGAAAGACTCACTCCCTTTCTGAAAATGTTTTTGGATCGTTCTGATGAAACTGCAGCAGGATTACGAAACGAGTAGGTTTGATTGTTTTTATTGCACAGTAGAAACTCGCTAATCCGAAATTCAGGTTAATCCGAACTGATTTTATTTTTGAAAATTACATTATACTTGAAATAATGAACGAAAAGGTTAAAATTGTGCTTACTTTTTCAGCATGCATATTTTTGTACACGTTAAAGAAACTTTCGCCATAATTAAAGGATCATATTTACATTTAATAAAAACACATTACATTAACACATTAACGATCTTTTTGGGATGAAGTAATTTGTCAGATTTCTCTGACGAAGTGATGTCATTCTGGACGAGGAAGCAATGTTATACCAACGTCTCATAAACATAATGTATGTTGATGTTGCAATTTCACACTGCTCTACATATCGCAGTGCTATTTCTAGTGCATTTGCAGCTTCAGAATGTGAAGGTAGAATAAAGGGTAGAAGTAAGGTAGAATAAAAGTTATTTCGTAAGGGAGCACATCCATTATTCTTCTGGAAAGGAGAGATATAGTACATATTATCTTTCTATTGCTTTCGAATAAAAGAATTCAAGAGATAGTAATACTAAGTACATAACTATAACTTAGTTTTCTTTAGCACACATCTCTGTCTTTTCAATTTTATGGGAATTTCGGATAATCCGAATTTTTTGAATCCGAACAAGCACCGGTCCCAATTAGTTCGGATTAACGGAATTCTATTGTAAATAGAGAACATCAAGGTCTGTTTACAAGCACATACATTTTGTGTCTCTGGAAAGCTTCTAAAATACAAAGGTTTGTGCCACTTTCTTTTAAAGTCTCAGTTTACTTTTCTTATTTTTAAATGCTTTCACTGTTCAGCTATTTATTGAAAAAGCTGGAACAGACTGTGGTCCGTACTAGCATTTCGAGATGGCTTCCGTTGTATTTTCGGCGAATATATTGTTCAATTTTTGTTCTTGTTTGAAAAAGGGGAATTTAGTGTATAGTACTATTCGCTTTGATGTAGCTGAAGGCTGTTTCTAAAATTATACTGAAATCATGGGTGCATGAGCATCCATGACTGAAATGTATGTCCTCGTAATTTTGCAAATTTGACCACTTAAGTTTAGAGGGTAAAATATCGCCACTTCAGGATGCTCAAAATCACACTCTGAGGTTATCACTAATATAAAATATGATAAATAACCCATAAAATTACTCTTGAAATATTTAGTTTTTATTTTAGCTTGATTTATTAGCACGAAATCGTGACCGCAAATATGCCCAACAATTCAAGATATTTTTTGAATAATTATTAACTCTTAAGATAAACAGCGTTTTTTATGCTCTGCTTTTTTTATTTCTGTTCATATTTAAATAATTTTAAGATTTTACCATTCTCTTTTATATGGTCCTACATATCCCAACAAAGAAAACATTAATTGCATTTACTCATTCTGAGGACACTATCTAGTTTTAGTTATGAAAACATTTCTGTAATTTTCAAAATTAAAAAAATGGGGGAAAGAAAATAGGCAAGGCTTAGCAAGAGCTGTTTAGAGGAGTACAAAATTGTTAAAAAAACCGGGAAATGAATAAGCTTAGAAACAATACTATGACCAGCATTTTTTGAAACCTCTGATGATTTTAGACATGGATGAGGTAGATTAAACAAGAATAAATTGATCCTGAATTGTTACATTTGAAAACAAAATCAATTTGTTACGAAATTTCTATTTACATGACAGAAATTTGACTGCTTGTGATATGTTTGCCGCACAGAGCTTTTTTTTTTTCAATAAACGTTGTAATATAATTATTCTGTTTTTGATTTGAAATTTAATGATTATTTAAAACCAATCAAAATTCTATCGCTAAAAGAAAAACATAAAAAAAATTGTAGTGTAATTGTTAGTGTAATACACCGCTTTCAGGTCTGATTGCTACCTAGGCAAAGGGGGTATGTCCCCAGGAATCTTCGAATTTTTGAGATTCTGCACAAGACAAGCATATTTAAGGTAGCTGTAGGATAAGCAGAGTTTACTAAAAGAGAGGAATTTCATCAGAAGCATTTATTTGAATAGAATCTTAAATTTTAACTAGTTTGCCGTTATCGTTGCTAAGACGTAATGGTTGAGATCCTCATTCTATGCCGACAAAGCAACATGTATAAAAAAAGAACGGGAGCCTTCTCCGTTGCGTCTTTCCAATAATGAAAGCGAACATTTCAAACATGGGTTCAAAAATGAGTAATATCCCCTAGCAACTTAACAAAATTTTAGGTTTAATATGCGCTCAAGGGAATCCTCCTCATCGCTCTTCCCTTGGATTGGGTACTCACGCGGGGCAGGTTTTCAAACAAATATTCAAAGGGAAAAATCTGGAGTGACTCCATTCGACTTTCCGAACACTTACGATTAAGATCATTACCAAGCATTTAAATAAATTTTAATCCATGAATAATTCAAACATATATACCAAATTGAAGCTCAATCGAATGCGCTGTTTAAACGCTAGCGCACTTTCAAGAATTACTCCCTATACGCCATAATGTAAAAGAAATCTTTGTCGTAACCCTATAGAAAAACTATAAGTCCTATACCCATCAAAATCAATACCGGTCTTACGATGGTGGTTTATAACATGTATACCCAATTTGAGCTCAATCGAATGTACCGTTTAAACGCTAGCGCACTTTCAAGAATTTCCCCCCCGTAGGCCATATTGTAAAATATCTCTTTGTCGTAGCCCTGTAGAAGAACTATAAGTCCTATACCCATCAAAATCAATACCGGTCTTACGATGGTGGTTTATGACATATATGCCCAATTTGAGCTCAATCGAATCAAGCGTTTAAACGCTATCTCACTTTAAAAAATTTCCTCCCATTGGCCATAATGTAAAAGAAATCTTTGTCGTAGCCCCGTAGAAAAACTATAAGTCCTATACATACCAAAATCAATACTGGTCTTGCGACGGTGGTTTGCAACACATATACCAAATTTGAGCTCAATCGAATGATCCGTTTAGGAGCTCTCGTGTTCACTCTCACACACACACACATCTCTTAAAAATAGCATAAATGAATTCAGAAGACCTCAAAACGTGTCAATACACCATAATCTCGAAGTCGAATGATTACAATACTTTCCTTACATGGCACATGTTCGGAAAGTAAATATGGGTTTGCTTCTGCCACCTCTTTCGTTTTTAGCTTGACGACGCGGAGACGGACCACTCCTTCCGCCTTCTCCGTTACCACGCCACTGCTGCAGACACGGACATATCAAAGGGGGAGGAATTGGGTGTGATCCTGATCAGAGATGCACGTGAGATGAAAAATCGGGCTCTCTCATCTCGCAAAATCCCTATATATCATAATGAAAAATGGGCCTGTCTCGTCTTGCATGGAAACTACAAATGTCTATGTCTCGTCCCGTCTCGCATAAAGACCTAGTCCTAATCAACTCCTCCCAACCGTGGGACTTTTAGGGCACCCACAGAAATTTTGTAAAGTCGGCGCAAATGTTAGGTCTTCTGTACATCCTTCAAGCCTCTTAAAAAACGATGGAGTATAAATTGTTATTTCATTAATTATTTAACTCCTTAACCCTTTGAGGAGCAACCCTTTCCCAATGCTGAAAAAAGGGCAGCCGTTGCCATCGCTCGACTTAACTACCAGCAAGATAGCGGACGATCGAAACGTTCATCGCGTCCCACAGATCTAAGACCCTTTTTTGACGGCAGCCCATTCTTGACGCCCTTTTTTGACAGATCCTTTTTTGACGCAGCTGGCTGTGCGGCGCACAGCCATCTGCGTCAAAAAAGGGTCTCTTGATCTGTGGCACGTTTCGATCGTCCGCCATCTTGCTGGTAGTTAAGTCGAGCAATGGCAACGGCTTCCCTTTTTTCAGCATTGGGCAATCTATCCAGCTGTTCTCGCATTCTTCCGTTTTTCAGCAGATGTCAGTGCTGTTAAAAATGATCGTGACAACTTTTTTACGGGAAATGACGCGTTAAAAAGTAAAGGATTCTCGTGGAGCTATGTCACCCGCAACCATTTTTATAGAAATCAAATCTATTCTTCGTGACTGGCAACAGTCAAAACGTCAGAGTTTGGTGTTCCCAGAGCGGGAACACTGCGCGTTAAAGGGTTAAAGGTTCAATTATTATCAAGAAAACTGTGGAAGAAGGGCCCATATTTTTAGTGAAGAAATTTGTATGGATGTAACTGCACGTACAATATACATATATATATATATATATATTCATTTTACGGTTTTAGATATTTTTTTAGCATGAAAAAACAAACTGAAATAATAATTTTTAATGAAAAGCCAACATGTCGGGGTATTGCGACTGAATGTGTGTTTTCCAGTAAGCAGGGGAGAATTAAAAATATATGTTTTAAACACTAAACGGGAGTTTCATTAAACTTACTTTATAACATAAATAAATATTAGTAAATTTTTCTTTGAACCTCAGTAAAAAAGGGAGCTGGCATCGCAAAATGCATAACACAAATACACATATTTGAACAGTGCTACCATCTATTTTAACACAAAACACCTCCAATTAAATTTTAAAAAGTCTGATAGTGCAATCTGTTGAGTAAAATGAGATACACAAAAAAATCCGTGAATAGAAATTTAAATGCGCGAATCTTTCTCGCACATAACTTTTGAATACTCCAGCCCGGAATATCACGGGCACAAGAAACAGGGGGAGAAAGCTCCAGTGATTATGACGGGAGGGAGAAAAAAAATGGGTTTTACTTGTAATAAGTAAATAAGGAACTTTTTTTTTACTTGACAAAAGTACACTATTCGATGTAAAAGAAGAATGAAAAAATTTCATTCTTATTAACTGCGTTTTTTTTTTTTTGAGGCAGTTTACAGCAGATGGAGTGAAACTGTAATATAAGGAGAAGGCATTTTTTGTGTTCTTTTGGCTTCTAATTTTGTGGTTTTGTACATCCTTTTAGCACGAAAGAAAAAAAAATTAAAATCTGAAACACTTTCATATTTTAAATCCGCATTAAAGTGCTGCATATTAAAAGCGTATTCTAATCCATGCGTCATCCCTATTTTTCTGCCTTATTCCATTCAGTTGGAAAGTGTATCATTATTCATGAGTGTGCCGTATTTTTCTTCCTTGTACTATAAAACATTTCTTTGGAATGAAAATCTATATTAAAATATCTTACCAAAACTGTTTTACAATCTTCGCCAAGCATATTCAAAGTATACTTCACTCAAGGGTGGCTTCAGTGAGGGGGGCCATATCACAAACGATATATTGAATTAACCGTCTGCGGTATACATTGTCTGTTTTTTTCTTTTTTCTTCTTTTTAGCACTAGGGTGCTATTTCACTCAGTACGAGAATTTTGTCTACGCGATCTTGTCGACAAGTTTGGCAGATATTAACTGTCACGGTGATAGATGTGTTTGCCAGATAACGTGGGGGGGGGGGCGTTAATAATTTATTATAAATATATTTCGAGTATAATTAGAAAACGCCTGGCGAATATTGTAAAATAATTTTTGTAGGCGATTTTAATTCCGAAGAAGTGTTTTATGGAACAGAGAAGACAAATACGGTACACTCTTAGATTATGATACACTTTCCAAAAGGGATTTATAAAGGTGAAGTATAGTTTGGCCAGGGTGTGAATTGACGGGGGGGATGCCTGGGATCGTCCCCGGCTGAAGAATTTAATATCCCTGCCTAGAGAAATATTAATGGATCCCTGCCAGGGATAGTATTTATCCCCTGCTGTAGAAATGTTAAACTGGTGACTGAAGATTTGGGACTGAAGTCAAGAAGTCAAAATGAAAGTAGTATATTATCGTTTGTTACTAAACTGTAAGGCGACCTGCCTTAAAATTTCGTGTTTTCTAAGCTAAAAACCCTCAAGGGTGGCTTCCAATACAGGTACATTGTATGTAGCTTGTGTACTAGTGGTTCCATAGAACAAACAATCTATTACTTTTGTTTGAATATAAGTCAGTTCCCACACGTGTCAGCGACTGCATTTATCTTGTAATATCATGTGAGTGTAATATCATGTGAGTGTAATATCATGTGAGTGAAGCATATACACCTTCCCACCTTTTTTGTTTTCAAGTATCCCCCCCCCTGGAGAATGTTTTTTTTCAAATCCCCCCCCCCCATTGAGAAAATGTTCAGTTCGCACCCTGAGTTTGATTATGCCTGGCGAAAATTGTTAAACAGTTTTGGTAGGCAATTTTAATACAAATTTCTATTCCGAAGAAGTGTTTTATGGAACAAGGAAGGAAAGCACGGTACACTCATGGATTAGGATGCCCATTCCAAACAGTATTTAAAATATGTCTACGTGATATAGTTGAATTATGCCTGCCGAAGATTGTAAAACAGTTTCAGTAGGCGATTTTAAGATAGATTTCGATTCCAAGATGTGTTTTATGGTACAAGAAAGAGTTGATTCCTATTTTAACGTTCCCACTCTCGCCAATCCAAAAAATGGCCGCACTTTGGGGAGCTTTGCAGTCTTGGGCCACTAGGCGTTATGCACAAGTTTCAACGTTCCCAAAAGAACTAGATAAAAACTAAAAAACGCACAAATTAGCGATAAATGCACCAGTTTAGGAATTTGAAACACTTAATTATTAAAACTGCATTAATTACCAACCCGAAAAAAATAAAAATGTAACGGAATGCTGTATTTCCATATTGTTGCAAATCGCCATTTTAATTCTAAATTACGGTTGCCACATAAATACAAAAAATCGTCATGGCAACTGCATATGTTTGATTATCGCCGCCTTGGCAAGTGTCCGGGCGCTAAAGTAGGAAACAACCCAAAAAAGACAAACACGACACACTTATGGATTAGGAAGCAAATTCGAAACAATATTTAAAACGGTGAAGTATTGTTGGAATATACTTGGCGAAGATTTTAAAATAGTTTTAGAAGGCGATTTTAAGATACATTTCGATTCCAAAGATGGGTTTTATAAAACAAGGAAGAAAAATACTGCACATTCATGAATAATAATACACTTTCCAACTTAATGGAATAAGGAAGGAAAATAGGGACGACGCATAAATTATGATACAGTGATACACTATGATACAGTGCGTATTTAAAATCGGAAAGTGTTTCAGATTTTCATCTTTTTTTAAAGTGATTCAGTACAAAATACAGAAACTTGATTTACTATTTAAAGAAACTAGGCACTCTATTGCGGGGGCTGAGTCTAAAAGAAAAATTTCTATTACATTTTCAGAATATTGCTGAAATCGATCTCTGGCATTCGAATACTTTTTCATGAAAGGGGACTTGTTTTTCGTTACTGTAGGCCTTATTAGGACAAACCTTAGAAACATTATTCAGCAGGACAAAAAAATTGAAAGCTGTTTGTAGTATGCACGAGATATTTAAAAGACTTATCTAACAAGTGGAAGAAACGCTGGGAAGAGAAGGAGCAATGCCGCCACCATAAATTTTAGTTAAATGCTCTAACCCTCCTTTCCTTACTTCAGTGAAAGTATAATAGTAATTATTGAGGTCTTATAGCTGTTTTGCAAATAAAAAATTTAGTTAATCACTTTACAGAAATCAAAATCAATGTAAACACTCGTACTACTTACAGTCACCATCTCAACATTCAACGTCTGCAGGTTGAGGGGAGAGGAAGGCTTCAATATAAGCCGGATGGACCGATTCCCCACATCCTCTACTGAATTAATAATATTTCCATGTATTTTTAGTCATATATATGTATAAATTCATTCATTGATATTTTTATTTAAATTTTTTAATTTCTTGTTTGTATTTAAAATTTATATTTTTTTTCTTCTGCTTTAAGGCTGTCCCTCTACAGGCGTCACAGGACATTTGAATAGATTTAAAAACAAATTAATGATGCTACACACTCTAAAAATTTAATAATGCTTCTTCACTAACTGCGCTATAAACTAATATTTAGCAGTCAACCTATACGTCTCATACACAACTTGCAGAAAAAATTTACATGCACAAAGTTTAATTAATTATTAGCGGTAAAAAAGGAGCAGAATTTTTACTGAAATTGTATTAGATATATACAGGGTTGCTGTTAATATTAGAACATAATGCAGTTAGTGAAGAACATATATATATATATATATATATATATATATTCAAAAAGTAAAACACAATGAATATTACTGCAAAAATGACATACTCCAAGTGGGAAAAAAAGGAAAGAAACAGAGCCAAACAAAATGATAAAAGAATAAATGGAATGGAAATTATAACCTCTGGGACCATCCTCAGGAGCCATACTCAAAAATTATAATTAAAGACAAACACAATAATAGGATTTCGGTTGTGTGGCATATTAAAAGAGGTATTCACTCCACATTTCTTAGGCTCGATCCTACTATTAAAAAAAAATATGAAAGCAATAAGAAATCAAAATAATAGAAAAGGCACTGAAAAATCGACATACCATTCTGGATTGGCAGCAAGCACATGGAAGGCAAGCATAGTATTTCCAAAACAAAAAATTATTAAATATATAATATTTTCAGTTTTTATCATCATTAGTTTGTTTTTAAAGATGTTCAAAAGTCCTCTGATGACGATTCCTTTTGAAAAGGAACACCCTTTACAGTATTTTTCAAAATGATTTTTTTGATTCTGGTACAGAAATAATAATTAATTAATTATGTTAAGCACTTGAAAAATTTTCGAATTTCTCTGGACAAGTTATATTAGTTTATCTTAATGTGTGTACCAAAACCGTGAGAAATATTTTGTTACTTAGAAATACACCCTTAATCAGTAGCAACATCACTTGGCTATGTTGGTATTCACTATTGACAAGCAGTGCCATTTCTAAGACACTTCTTAGGGGGGGGGGGAGATGTCGATAAACTGCCAAGTCAAATATCGGGTTTTGCCAACTTTTTCTATTTTTTTTATCAACTATATTACCAACTTCTTCCTTTTGCCAACTAGTTTTGTGTAATTTAATCAAGTGAATCAGGAATAGAAAGTAAATTATGGTTTTCGTTAAATATTTTTACCAAATTTGCCAACTAGGAATCTAATCTAGCCATGTTTAAAAGAATTTGCGAGTGTTAAGGGGGGAAGCCCCCCCACCTCCCCTCCTTTAGCAAGGGCCCTGCTGACAAGTTTTAAAAATTTATCGATTTGACTTTTATTTTAAATTATAACTTTGCAGCTGCAATTGCGCCCCAGAAGGCTTCTAAACCATTTTAAATATAGTTCTCAAAATTTTTTGGGAGAGGGTTCCCGAATGAACAATGGATTAATTAATATGAATGATGCATATTACATAATATATCAATATTTTATTAATGCATTAATTATCAATCATAATTAATAAATATTAATTAGTTATTACACCATACCTCCCCCATACCTCAAAAGTTTAATACATTTTTTATCGGTTACACAATAACCCGCCCCCCCCCTTCTCTTGAGACGGGCGGGCCCCTACCCTCCCAGTCCGGGCCTGATTCAGCCAAATCACTATTCGTTACATCTCTAGTTTTATACAGGTATGAAACAGAAATTTTCAGGTTATGTATTAAATTTGTTTAATCAAAAATAATATTTTTTAATTAGAAGTTAAAAAACAGAAATACATCTGTTTAATTGTTTAGTTTCTAAAACATACGAGCATTCTTTCAGAGTACAAAAATTTATATTGCACCATAAGGGGGTGGGGGGAATTAAAAAAAATCATTTCAAACAATAGTTTCCAAACTTTAAGAAAATTTCACTTTCTTACACACACACACAAAAAAAAGATAGTCAAAGTACTTTATGTATGGTGTGATAATCATACATAATATAGTAGTAACTAAAACAACTATTTTAAACTA
This sequence comes from Cheiracanthium punctorium, assembly GCA_038373885.1. NCBI lineage: Eukaryota > Metazoa > Arthropoda > Arachnida > Araneae > Cheiracanthiidae > Cheiracanthium > Cheiracanthium punctorium. The sequence continues at coordinate 110,233 of JAWZYV010012724.1, read as the reverse complement.
GTAAAATATCACGTTATAATATTCATTAATAAATATTTCCCAAGCATATTTTAAATGTAGATATTTTTAGTAGACTTAACTTTAAAAATCAATTGAAACATGCAGGAAATCATAAATGAATTTAAATAGCTAAATTCAATTAAAAAATAATATGTAAAATATGAGTTAATTTTTAATGATTAGTTATTGGGGAATAAAAAAATGCTTGGTAAAAGATTGTCATTTAGAAAAAGGGTGAAGATTGAAAATTTCTTCCTGCCTCTGTACATAAATTTTTAAGACAGAATATTGGGAGTTTTTTGTTAAATATCGGGTTTCCGGAGCAAATTAAAAATATCGGAGGAACTCCATCTGGAGAGAATGTAAAATTACATTATTTCTGGGACTACCATGAGAGAAACCGTGTATACTGAATGCACATATTTTTCAAATGATACTAAACAGTGCTTATATTTAAACTTCCCCTATAAACAGCAGTCTACGGCCGAAAAGGATGAGAAGATTGCCTCCAAATTTGCACATGGACATTACATGAGATGTGCTTGAGTTAATATATATATATATATATATCTATTTTTAAAGTTCAGAAAATGTTTGCTATGCGGCACTTTGCAGCATGAAATCAACTCTAAATATTAGCCTAACTAGTTATAAATGTGCTCAAAAACTATTGAACAAATGTTAAAATTGTGTATTTATTTTTTTTATGATCCATTTCCAGTGTTAAATTTGCTGTTTTTTCAGTTAAAAAATATCCCTCTGTTTTATGTATCACTTTATCAAGAATGTTGCAAAATAATTTTCCATCTTGTTCCATGTATATTATAGATAGAACTTTAGTAGTACATAGCCGGATATCCGGCAGAGTAGTTGGATATCTGGTAGTTATGATTCGGATAGTGAAAAATCAGCCGGATACTTGCGGGATATCCGTTGCATCCCTAGTTCATGCTGACTCTTTATTTAGAGTTTAGTATGAATTAACATTCTTTTGATAGTAATTTTTAGGTTAACATTTTTGTTTTCCTTTGTTTATTTGTTAGGGTAGAAGAAACAAATAATTACATTAAATTAGTATTTTATACCGTGAAGTAATATTAGATATTTTGATTTTATTATTTCAATAATGCAATAATTTAGCAATTTTAATCAAGGTATGAGATAATCATTGTTTATATTAGTTATGATTTCATTTGGATTTTATTATCTCAATATTGCAATAATTTAGCGATTTTAATCAAGGTATGCGATAAGCATTGCTTGTTTATATTAATTTAATTAGATAAATTTTAAACAAAATATTGAATCTCATATGGTGTAAAACATGACAAATTAAAATATTGAAAAATTTAATATCCGAATGTTTTGTTTATATATCATTAAAATCTTTTTAAATATTTGTTAAAAGATAATTTTTGTTTACTTGAATATTTTATTGAAAAAAGTAGCAGTTAATTCATTTTGCATACTTATGAAAACTTAAAATGAGGTTTTTTTTCCTGGTTATACTGTTTTATATTTTATTCAGGCGCAGGAGATAAAAAAATTACTGAAAAGATAAACCGTCTGTTGAATTTTTTTTAAGATTTCGTGTAGCTGCATGAGCCTTTATTTTCAACCAAGATTACCTTGTAGACTATTTTTGTATTTTTAAATCTACGTTGCAGACTGATGTAGATAATTATGCTAGTGGGTAGCTAAGCAACAATTACGAATAAAATGAACAATGAAAATCTAGTATCTATAATAAGTAGTTAAATTTTAATCTTTATATTATATAATATAAGACTAGATCTAGGTTATTGTTATTATTGTCAAATATAATATGACAGTAAAAATTTATTTGTAATAAAAACAAAGCAATGGATATGAATGAAATGGTATTTCTGTTATTATATACTATATAATAATATAATTACATCTAATTATAAATATTATATTTATATTTATAAATGTAATATTTAGTATAATAAAGTTCAGTCTCAGTTCACAAATGACATCAATGAAAATTATACACTATGTAAGAGTTTCTTACATTAAATTCCTAAATCTAACTTATTCAAGTGAGTTAATTATGTAATTTAGTCACGTTAAGCAGTCTCATAATAACGATGACAGTTTTCATAGATTTAAAGAATGACACAATTATCACAATATCGAGTATTTTTAATATATTTTCTTTACATAATACTTTTGGGTATATCGAATATAAAAAATATCAAGTCTGGTTTTAAAAAAACGATCGTAGGAAACAAATTGTGCTAATTTTGGCATCTGCCAAGCGATTTCTTAGAGTGTTGCAAGTATAGCCAGAGGCTGTAAAGGCCCTTCACCTTCTACAAATGTCGGTTTTATCGTCAAAAAATAGTCATAAATATAAGACAAATATTGCCCTCGAACTCCTTCATTTTCGTATGTAGTCTTTTGCTTTTTTTGTAGCTTCCGGATCCGGTAGACGTCTAATGATGTCGAATTCGCCGGATTACCGGAAACTGAGTACTAAAGGAAACTGAGTGCATTCAGTTTACAAACTAGGGCATTCGTATACAAAACTGAGTGCATTTAGTTTCAAACTAAGTAAACTGATCACGAAGAAGGTTCATCCACTTGTTGAGAGGACAGACTTCATTTACGTTGTTGTTATGCAATGGCGTCCGTAGTTACGAAAAAGTATGCTGCATCGTATGCTGCTATAAAGGTATTTTACACTTACTGAAGCTGCTAGAAACATCAACGAAGATACAGAATTTTTCAAAGGTAATCATTTTCTTAAATTTTTCATTTTAGTAAGTTCGAAATGCATATTTTTAGTGTTGAGATTGATGTTGATTTAAACCATTATTAGCGAAATTTGAACTTTTCCTGCTAAATACTTTTGAAAAAATGCAAGTTGAAATTTCTAAAATTTGATCAGTACACTTCAATTATGGCCACTCTTTCTTTTAAAAATCCTGCTGATTTTACAGAGTATGTACTAAAGACTTTCCTCAGCAAAAATAGCAACAAACGCGAAATGTAAACTAACACGTCTGCAAGGCAACGAAACTAAAGAAACTGAAGTTGTTCGTAAAGGCAAAAGAAACTGATAGCCACTGATAGCACTAAACACACACATTCCAGTTTTCTTACGAAAACTCGTGCAACGAGTTTGTCGTTTACGAATGTACCAAATGAGAACTTCATGCTGTGTGTTCAGCAACTCACGTGTGTACCCACTCAATAAAGTATTCGATTGTAAGCCGAATTTTCTGTTTAAGCTTCTTAATAAATAAGTAGTATTTTCACAGCAGAAAACATAAAAGAAATATGAAGGGAGCTGATGGCTGGTCATTTATATGTAAATGACTTCGTCTGTAAGAAATGGTAGTATATCATAGAAAGCATGCAATAAACGTGGGCATCTATCATTATAACCCCATAAAAATATTGGACTATTTGTATCTGCATCATATTATGCAGTTGTTCTCGATTGAAAATTACAGTTTACGAGTCAAATTCTTGTCATTTGCGGGAGGTTTTAATTTTCTGCCTCAATATGCTCTCAATAGTCTCTGCATAAGAGATAAATTCATATACGTCTTTGAAATTTATAATTTATATGCTATAATTTTATAGAGGAGGGTCTCTGTACGTCCATTTTTGCATAAAATTTGATAAAGTCTGTAAAGTTCTGAAGAGTTACCTAACTATTATATCTCCTTGAGTCAGACATTTGTGCTGTAGCAATTTCAGAACGGCATCGCCCACAAACTATTCCATTTTAAATTTTGTTGAACAACAGAAACCACTGCCTCCTAGATATAGAAAGCCTAAATTTTACAAAAAAGGACAGTTTTTAACTGTAACTAATTATATAATATAATAAGGGAGTAGATCACAATGAATTATTTTGTGTCACAAACGTATTTTAATTTTTATCTTTCACTTCAGATACTTTTTAATATTTCTAGCATTCACCAGAAAACTGAAATAGTTTTACTTTATGAGAATGAAAGTGTGATGATGTCATTACTTGAAGGCTTAATGATGACGTCAAAGCTTCAGCGCTCAGGCTTTTTGTATCTAGAGGCAGTGCAGAATCCCGCTACGTACGTAAGGTATGACACTTATCTTTAACTTTTTATGTCAAGCAGTAATACTGATGGATGAAAGCATATGCTGAATCTTTTGTTACCAGACTTGATTCATTAATTGTAATAATATAAAAGAATTGAAGATTCTGGTTGAAAGTTTTTCTTAACAACTCTCGTTGCTCCGTAGTTGCGTAGGTCATGTAATAAGATACATCTTCAGCGCTCAATTTATGCAAATTCAGAAACATCCATAGAGCTGCATAGTCATTTACTACTGCATCTTGTCTTTGTAGGTAACATAGTAGAAGTGGAGGAGCAAAGCAGTCATGACGATCATTGCAGGTATGCTAAGAAAGTCGGTGGAATCCAACTTTTCGCACCCATTCAAGATGTTGTAGGCAATGAAGATCAAATAGAGGAAAAATTGAGCCTGTAAATAGAAAAGAATAATCTTTGAAGATAAAATTATGGGTACAACAGAAATTAATATTGTCTGAAAGAGTTTTGGAACTAACAATAGTTCCGTCAGTCAACGTAAAATCATGTTGACGTTCCAGCGACATTCATGTGTGACACGTAGGTCGCAAGCACCTATTTAGCAACGCCAACAAGTAATCACAGTGTGGCTTGAATGTGACTTCACTGTGACATCCCCATAACGCATCTTCTATGACGCTGGACTCGTACTATCACCAGAATCTCACCACTCTGCTCTCAATACTTCATACTGTTACTTCATATCGATATGGCGGAAGTTTGCATGGCAACTCGCTTTTCGCTTATGCTTACTTTTTCAGATCTCACACTTATGTGGTTGATGTGCAATACACTGAAAAAAAAGGTTTTGTTGATTCAACAAAATTTTGATGGCTGTATTTCAAAGAATTGCTTTTATCAACAAATTTTTTGTTAACTCAACAAAGTACTTTGTTAATTTGAGAAAAATTTTGTAAAAACCAACAAAACTATAGCGCCAACGAAACTTTCGTTGAATCAATAAAATTTTGTTCAATTCAACAAAACACTTTTTTAAATGTAGGTGGAACTTTTCTCAAGTGATGAAGGCCGAATATTTTCACCCTTGGAATGTGCATCCTAATCGATAAATACTCTTTATACATCGGAAAAAAAAACTCAAAATACTGGTGTTAAACGATAAAATAAATAAAAAAAATTTGTGAAAACACACACATAAAATGTTACTTGTAAGTTGATACATACGTTTCGACCAAAAATTCTTTCGTTCTTCCTCAGTCAAAGCCCTTCGTCACACAGAACAGAGGGAACTGAAAAAGATAAACAAGCAAGCATGTTTATCTTAACATGCTTAAGACCGAAAAAATTTTTGGTCGAAACGTACGTATCAACTTACAAGTAACATATGTGTTTTTTCACAAGGTTTTATTTTACTTTTTATACAGGTTATTTTACGAGGCGACTCATAGTTAGAAGTACCACATGCCTTAAATATAGGTATACACCATCACAAAATGATTCATATCCATCAGTAACTCCCTTAAGGGTGTATGTCGAAAAAAAAAGAACTCTGTTTTTAGTCTTGGTACACAAATTTAAATAAACTAATAGCACCATGGTCTCCAAAAAATCCCAGATGGTTCTTCATAAGCTGCTTTACACATTGCAATAAGCGAAAACGCTGTGGCGTTTGTGAAATTTTCAGAAAAAATTCTTAAACATGGATCTGAGCTGCAAGATTTTTCGAAAAGTGACACATTTTTCGAAAATTTCCGATTTTTAAGAATTTTTTCTAAATGTTTTGAAACTGATACAGATTGATCGTTTATTTCAGTATGTAGTACAGCTTATAAAGAGACAGTTTCAAAATTTTGAAGTGTCTTGAATAATTAGTTTATTTGTACTTATGTACCAAAATCACATGAGTTTTTCGAACTACACCGTTAAAGTACACAGCGGTGTCATCATATTGTCTTAAAAAAATCTCACCGCGAGTTTCATTTGAAGTCATACATTGGTAGACCGTGGCTGACGAAATATACAGGCTCCAGTGCTGACATTTTGGTCACACTCCTTTGTATTCGATGAGTCATGTGACCTAGCAGGTGTGACCATTTTAGTATGACTATTTCGGACTGAGATGGTCACACCCCCTTGATCACATGACTTTTCGAGTGCAAAGGGGCTTGTCTAAAATGTGATCGTTTTGACCTGCATATCTCGTCAGCTAAGTTGTTAGACCCTATGACTGTGACATTATCATAATTTTCAATACTTAGGAGATTTCGCTTCTAAAAAAGGTCATCAAAAATGTTCCCGTAAAAGCGCAATTAATTTCCCATTAAAGTTGCAGAAGGTGTTATGTAACTAAGCTAGTTCAAACATGTACTTGTACAAGTCATAAAAGTAAATTGCTTTGTTGTTAAAAAAATAGAGATTAGAAATGCTACTTCTTAGATAATTACTTAATTTGAGTACTTTTATTATTTATTCAATAACTAAATTAAAAGAATACATATTTGACATCTTAAAGAAATAAAAATTAAGACTCCTGATTTCAAATCAATGTTTGCAAAAAATCTTTTTTTTTCTTTCTTAAAAATTTATGACGTTTTTTAAATTAAGGAGGCCAGTGAACGGAATACTTACTATCTGTATGGTAGTGATGTATTTTTTCCACCATAAATATTTTCCAGAGCCAGGATTCAGGGCACATACGGTGTAGTAGGTATAGAGTATCAAGTGAATTGAAAAATTGACACAAGCCGCCAGTATGGCGTAATATCCTGAAAAATACAATTTTATGAATTGTTATCTGAGACGTGAACTCTCGTGAATTACTATGTGGTAGGAATGGAGTTTTCATAAACACTCCATTGCTGATTGAAACTTAAATTTCTTTAGGACGATCATTCTCAAAAAATGCTGCAATTTACAATTTTAAGAAGTGTTACGATAGCTGGTTTTTCTCGTACTTGTAATTTTTATTACGTAGAAAATATTTTATTTAGAAAAAGTTAACAAAACAACTAAAAGTTTCTCACTAAGAATGACCAAAATGAATTTTAAATTTGGTTAATATATTTATTTTTATTCAAATAACAAGTGTTTAGTATAACTACAAGTCAGTGGCGCAGAAGGGGTCCGGACCTCTCCCAAAAGAGTTGTCAATTTTCCTTCGTTAAATAGTCTTGTAATTTTTGAATTTTAAATATTTTAGAAGACACCATATTCTTATTTTCAACAATTAAGATAGATAAATAAAAACACAGAAAGAGGGGGGGTTGCGATAAAACTATAAAGAAAAACGAATTCAGGGTTGCCAACTTAGGGGAATTTCCCCCAAATTTAGGGGTTAGAAGAGTCGAAAGGGATTTTTTTAGGGGGTGTTATATTTTTAGGGGTATTTTCAGGTATTTTTCTTAACTTTGAATAGCCATTTTTTTTACTTAAAAATATGAAGATGTGATGTTATAGGCTCGGAAATAACCAAATCTAGCCAATCACATTCATTTCTGACATAGCGGCTTACTGACATCTAGTACGGTTGCTTGTTACTAAGAGTGCAGAGTTGAATAAAACGCGAATGTCACTATGGTGTTTAAATGAGTTAACCACAAATATAAACATACCTGTGAGAATTAGTGATTATACTGTGATTATGTTTAATAAAAATACGTTGATCTTTATTAATTATTGTTTACGTTTTTGATTTGTTCGTGTATCGTATGTTCCCCGTTTTAGGGATTTTTGGTAGCAGCTTTAGGGAGAAAATTTTTTGAGAGTTGGGAACACTGTCCGAAATTTTTGAGCTGGTTGGTGTCACAGCTTTATGTGTTAGACGCCCTCCGACAGAAATCCCTGCTGTGTGCTCCACTGCTTTCGCTGACAGAACTAATGCATGTCACGTCGCTTGTAAAAACTGCATTCTCCACGCCTGTATTAGATGGATCCGTGAAATAGAAGCGATTTTCGGGCCTGTTGATGTGGAATTTGTGGAAAGGAATACGTATGATTTTAAATATCGTTACAAACAAAAACCTCTCAACCTAAATAGATCATTCTACGATCCTATGCTTTATTTCGTACGTTTAACTTGTATGGAGTCCTCAACCATAGAGCGATTAAATATAGATCCCGCAGAGACGTAAGGAATCGACGTAAATCCAACCTGCAGCCACTTAAGGAGTCAATGTAAATCCAACAAAATCCGCGTAAGGTAACAGTTGCCGATTTGAGAGCTAAAATCGCACATAACTGCTAGGTGAAACTTCTAAATAGCACAGGTTGTTCTCCACAAGAGCACTTACCCAATATGTAACGCTGGCAAAACGAATTTAGAATAGCTTTCCGGATGTTCTGGAATTCACTTGAAATATTTGATGCATTTCGCCTAAAGAATTCTTGAGTAATGTGACAGTTTCTTTCGGATTTTTAATATAAAGTAAATGTTTGTTCGTGGGTGTTTTTAGAACGTGAATTAGTTTCAATTTAAATAATATTACAGTAATTTTCTTGTGCAGGAGACCTCCGCAAGCGTCTAGGTCCAGAACCCCAGAAAGTGTATGCCAATCCCTGGATATACAGGGTGTTTATAACGAAAAGCCCGACAAGTAAGCAAGGTCAGCTTTGCATCGGGGCGCCATCTTCCAAAAGGAACCATTTCGCTCAAAAAACTTAAATATTGAATAAATTTTGAAATTGCTTGTACATTTCGAGTTAGTCATTTCCATTGTTAAACTGTCTGTTTATCCATATAAAGTGCCACATAGTGGGCATTTTTTGAATTAGAAATTATTTTTCGAAATTCCATGAATTCATGTAAACCAAATTTGGTGTAATAGTCTATAAACCAAATTTGGTTACGATCCGTTCATCCGTTTTAGATGCAGAAGATTTTTTATAGGGGAGTACAATGACACTCCGAGTCTTTGTACAGGGGACCACCCTGTGCTAGGACAAAAATTTGTCCCTGGAAACCCAAAGGTGTCCACTTATAACACCTTTGGGTTTTATAAAGGTATTTATGTTACTTGTTTTTATACGTGTGTTTAAGATAGGAAACTAAGGATATATCTTTATAAATATTGATAGTTTACCTCCTAATTTATTTTTCAAGCCAAGCCAGAGTATTGTAAAAACTGCGGAGTGATGATAAACATGCAAGAAAGAAGCTTGTCGGAATTTCTTTCTCAGTATGAAAATCACCTTCAAACAGGAAAAAAAAAGCAATCAAATTACAAAAATGAATCAAAGTATAAAATACAATACAACGGCACATCTTTACTATAAATTAGCCGGACGTATCTCGCTATTCTAAAAAAATATTGTCACCGCTGGCAAAAGCTTGTCACGCTATCTCCTCCGAAACCGTGGGGAATGAGTTTCGACGAAGGCGTCCATAATATTCAGAAAATTCCGAGGAAACAATTGCGCTAACTTAAATTTCGAAATTCGAATAATTTTAGAAGATTTTAATTTAAAAAAAAACTGAAAATATCAGCATAATGATTGCCAGATTTGTCGATTTTAGCCAGCATAAAATCATTCTCGCATTTGCAATAAAGCAATTCTAAGTATGTAGAATCGCGTGAAAATCACTGACAAAAATAGAATTACGCCAGTTTTAAGCCAAATTAAAATGTATGAGAAATAAATAAGTCAAAAGATGTCACACAAAACTCACAATTTTCAAATATCCAGTAATGTCTCTTAGATAACAGAAAATTAAAATTACAGATTATGCGATTTTCCAATACAAAATAACTGATTGCAAGTCATTTAAGGCGTTATTTTGGCCTCAGGTACGATCTGGTGAAAAGTACGGCATTCTGGAAACGATTATGCATAAGAATATATGGAGAACTGGTTTCATGGTAACCTTACATGGGAAATGATTACCGATTTTGCGCATGTTTAAATCGCAAAATAAAAGTCGCCATTGGTGAAAGATATCTTAGCTGTTCCGTAGTTTTTGGCAAAGGAATCATATTGTAAACTTAAAGATAAATGATAATTAACTATACGCATACGTGCGTAGCCAAATTGGGAAAAGCCACAATGAGTAGCAAATACGAAAGATGTTCCATAGGTTTCACATATTTAAAAATATGGTGAAGTTTAAATTTTTATGTTCCAAGGAACATGCAAGAATCAAGCAATGGGAAGCTCGGTAGCATTCTATCTGATCCAATCTTCGGGTTTTGAATATGAAGATTATGCCTTTTTTCGAGCCTGTTAGCCCTTATAGGCCTACCGAATACCCGGTACGAAAAACGAGCGCAGAGAGTCTAGAGGCCTTGACCCCTAGTACATTAAAACAATGTCATAGTACTTGAGATCTACAACACTCGAATAAAGATAAATTTCATAACCACAGCTGTACAAACATGAACTTATTTTACCCGAGGAGCGAGGCTCTATGACTATATAAAACATCGGAGTATTGCTGTGTTACGGCAAGGTTACGCGATCTCTATATGTCTAAGGAGAGGGGGGGGGTTAGCAGGAAACTTTTTAAGAAATTCCAGGCGCGCACACAGGATTTTTGGCTGGGGGAGGGGGGGTTCAACTTTTAGGGATGTTCCAGATTGTCAAAAATCAGTGATGAAAGACCTCGTTTTCATTAGATGGAATTCATCAAAACTGGTCCCATCCAGTTCCCTCCCTAGTAGCACAACTAGTTCAAAAAACGTTCAAATTACGTTGGAAACACGTTTTCTGACGTTAAAAAAACGTGTTTTAAACGTCTTTTGGCGTAATTGTGGTACTAGGGTAAGAATACACTACACATACAATAGGAAGGAAAGTAATAGTTGTTCCGTTTTGAGAACAAGATGGGGTTTTATGTTCGCTTTCAGTTCGTTTTTGAAAGTTGAGGAAAGCGAGAAAAAAATTTCTTTTTTTATGTATTAGAACTGAAACTATTGCTACCTTTATTTTGGAACTATTTTATTTACTATAGATATAGGATAATAATCAATCGGAAAAAAAAATCAAAGCCGATGGGGGGGTGGTCCGGACCCCCTGGACACCCCTTGTGTTCGCCACTGAGGAATTCTAACATGTATTTACGTAACATGCGCAAAAATCTCCCGAAATACTCATTAGAACCCTTTAAAAAGGTCCTCCGTCCAAAGCAACCCCCACCTTAGACAGATACAGTCTTCGCGTAGCTTTGCCATAACACGACACGACACAACATAAAATTCTGCATGTGCAAAACGTATTATGGAATGGGGGGAGAAGTACAATACATACCGTGTCAAGTAGTTCACTAAGTTTCGTAAAATAGGATAACACAACAAATTGATCATGAATCTAAAAGAAAGAAAGAGCAGGTATTAATGAGCGCAGCGCATTCCAAATGTAAATCTATTAAAAAGAAAAAGTCTGAATTACACCGATATTTTAATAACTGTAGAAGAACGTTTCTTAAACATAATTCTTGCGTTTAGTATTTTTTTTCCCAGGAATTTTTGAAGATTCATTTTAGGCTTAAAAAGAAAGTTCAGGTAGTCACTTATGTTGAAACGACAGAGGAATACTTAATGCACTCTTACTTATCGTATAGTTTGCTGCATGGCGCCCGTTGAAAAACGATAAATGTAACAAGCTCTCCGAATTTAATATACGAGTATACGAAATATTTACTAACACTGTATATTGAGCTTTAATCCACTTTATCGCAACAAATCTAATAAAGCGTTTCTTATTTAAATCCTCCATGGTTCAGCAGAAGAATATTGTTTCTTATTTAAATGCGTGGAGAACTTCAAACTGAGTGATTTGAAATTTTCGCAGGCTACTTAGAATCACACAAATTGCGAAAATGACGTTAACCCTCTCGTCACCGAATTATGAAAAATCAGAACAAAAAATCTGGCTAGCATTTAATGCATGTGAAAAACTATTATAAATCATGCAAAAATATTTTTTCTAATGTCGATTAATATTAGATTTTTCTAATATTAATTTCTGCATTTTCGAAGCATTTTGTTATACTAAAATTAATTTAAAAGAATGCACATATTAGGGAAAGGTTTAGGAATAAGAAAAAAACTATACTTACCTTAAAAAGAAAAAAAAAACGTTAAAAAAGCAGCGTAAATATTTTTTTAATTTTTCTCCTGAAACAATGAAGCAAAAACTGTAGAAAATGATCTAAATTGACTAGGACTGCAATCTAGGCACGATTTATGCATCTAATTAAGATCCTCATATACTTTCTACATGAATTAATGATACTGATATCACTGTAAGAAAAAAATACTAAATTCAGCTGTTTTCTCTCTAAATATTGCTATTTGAAGTAGGAGCCTCATATGAGGTTCAGGGTGACGAGAGGGTTAAGTTTAAAGCATACAGGTATAGGACAAAATAATACGAACACCAGTTGAAGAATGGAGTCGTCCTTCCACAGTCCAATAAACGGCGGGCACGTGTCGCAAGAGTGTGCCACCTAGTGGTGATGAAAGGAAAGGTATCAGTCTAGCATTTGGCGGTGTGAGAGTTGCATGAGAAAAATCTGTTCCTAGCAAAGCGCGATTATGTCCGACCTCTCTGACCTTAAAAGAGGCATGATAATTGGAGCTCGCCTCGCTGGAGCGTCCGTGTCCAGAACAGCGAACCTTGTGGGTGTTTCAAGGACCACTGTGTCAAGGACTCTGTCGGCATACACAAAGTTGGGTAAGGTGTCTTCTGCGAAGCACAACAGCGGGAGAAAGTCGAAGTTGTCGGGCCGTGATAGACGGCTGTTGAAGAGGATAGTCGCTCGAAAACGCAAGACTACACTGACGGTGATAACTCCGAGATGAATTCAGAACCCCGTATCCATGAAAACTATTCAACGAGAGTTGCATGCTGCTAACATTCATGGCAGAGTAGCTATTCCAAAACCGTTAGTTTCAGCGCGGAACGCTTTGAAGAGACTACAATGGTGTCGAGACCACCTAAAACGGACACAACTGCAATGGGATCAGGTCATCTGGTCTGATGAATCCTCTTTTACACTCTTCCAGACCACCGGACGTGTGTTCGTGTGGCGATAGCCGGCAGAAGCATTTCATGTTGACTGCCTGGTTCCAACCGTGAAACATGGAGGTGGGTCTGTGATGGTGTGGGGCGCTATATCTGCCCTTGGATTGGGGCCTCTTGTTGTCTTGAGGGGGGGGGGAGGGGGATCAAAGGTGACCATTACCGAAGCATTCTCGCAGACCATCTTCACCCTATGCTTCATACTCTCTTTCCGGGAGAACGTCGTCTGTTTCAAGGTGACAACGCCCCTGTTCATACGTTTCACTGTGTTCAAACATGGTTGCATGAGCATAATGATGAAGTGGAACATATAACGTGGTGTCCTCAGTCCCCTGATGTAAATATCACTGAGCCTTTGTGGGTTTTTTTTAAAGAAGAAGTCCGAGCTCGATTTCCTCCTCCACGCACACTCTCTGAACTCGAGACGGATCTGCAAGAGGAATGGCTGCAAATTCCGATGAACTTTATTTGTCAATCCCACGTCTAATGCAAGCTGTTATTCGGGCCAAAGGTGGCCCAACTTCTTATTAATAAAATATGTTCCTATTATTTTGTCCTATAGTTAAAAAAACCAATTTCACTCATTTGTTAATTTATAACATCAGAAGGTCCACTATCGTCTTTATAGTGTTAACAATTTGTTAAGAATATTCCCCTAAAAAGCATTTGAATTTGTAATTTGCATTTGAAAAGTGTTTTCCTATCGAAACGTTTGGCAACATTTATATCTTCCTTGCTGTAGTTTACTAGCCTTACCTTACATATCCTCCTGAAATTGAAAAAAAAAATGTCATCTACATGCATGTTTTGCTCTACTTCTATCTATGCAAATAACCAGCACTTAATATTACCATCGTCATAGCATTAAAGAAAAGAGAAAAAGACAAAGGCATTTCTCACAGTTAGCGCTTCAATGGACGATATGATGTGACGTCATTTTTCAGCCAGCAAGTGACTCTCAACAAATGTTGCCAACTTAGAAAAAGTGGCCAGAATCAAAGCGAAAAGTCGCTAGAAACGGCTGAAAATGATTTCGAGCAGAGAGAAAAATAATTTACTCATAACCACGGAGATATACTATAGTAGTGGACACTCTCCATAGCTGTAATGTTAAACTTTTGGTACCCCAAATAAGTTTCAATTATGTAAACATTGCAAATCTAGTGACGTGCAGCGATCCTAGCGGCAAAAGAATAAAGCATTTCCCGTGCTCATTGATAACTAATTTTACTTGTTTTTAATCTTCCGACCTAACATGTGAACGAGATTATTAACGCGAGCACTAAATTTAAAATATTTCTTTCGCTTTTGCTTATATATGGTTGCCTTAGTAACAAATGAATAAAAAAAGAAAAATGATGTTCTATCTTAAGATTATTAAAATATTGAGTTTATATTTGTGAACGAGTGTGTATATCGTGGCTCACTCACAGAAAAGAAGTTTTCGTCTGCTGCGGTATATATTTACATTAGAAAATGGTGCGAGTGCGAGTTCTTAATGTAACATGAATTTAACATTTTAACACGAGTTTTTTAGCGGCAATTTAAAGATGTGTTAAAATTTGTCGCAGCATGAAATAAATGTAAATACTGCTTGTTTGAGTGTGATCGTCATTATCAATAAACACTTTTTAAATATTGCATTCACACATACTACATTCTTCTAGATTTACTACTATTTCTTAAAATACAACTTTTGGGCGAAATAATAACACGGTATTACATACATAATAATACTTCGCTTCGAAATTATTGCCTATATTAATTACGAAATAGTATTCTAAGACAATTAGGTAATTAAAACACACCTGAAGCCAGAAATTATTATATATCACGTTCATAAGTCTATGTATTTCATATTTTTTAGAAGTTCCGCTAATTCAACGATCTCCATTTACTTCGCCTCGATGGAAATATAAGCAACCTGGATGCGCAGAAGCAGGAGATGCGCAGTTACCCAGTGTGCGTAGCGCCATCTGTTTGCAGCAACAGCGTTATCCAACTTTCTAAGAGAAGTGTCCCCTCCTATACATTTACCTTCGTGCTCATAACTGACTCCAATAACAAAATAAAATTTTGTTTTTGCCTCGTTTTTCTTGAATTTCTGTCATAAACGGAATGAACTGTGACGTCAAGTGAAACTGTCTTATTGTTGTTGACACCCACACACTCGTCTGCGAAGTTTTATTTCGCTTGCGCAAATTATTTACGTTTGAAAAAAACACAACAGTGGTGAAATTTTATAGCCTCAAGCTGGGTGCATGCTTATTATAAAATAAATATAAATGACATTTAATAATGGAAATAACAGCTACGAGCAAGTAGAGCGGACAGTATTATCAACGACGGTCGAAAATGGCTCGAAATGGTCAGAAATTGCTTAAAACAGAAAGAAAATGGCTAAAATAGCAACTAGAAGCTTTTCAAAAATTTGTGGCTAGTTAGGTTCTTTAAGTGGCCCGATCTAGCCACAAAGTGGCTAAGTTGGCAACCCTGCTTTCATCCGACAAATGTAAAAGCAGTCTGTGCATTGATACTCAGTTCTTCAATCTGATTGGCTCAAATGTTCCCCCTCGATACATGACTGAAATAGCCTCGTATCGATATGTGAGGTAAAGCGAATGCTCTACTACAGATAAAGAAAATATGAAGGGAATCACGAAAGTCAGGGAAATCACGACTTGCGGTGGATTTGTATCATGCTACATGTATTATTATCTATGTTTTGAAGTTTACCATGGTTATTTGCAACACTGATTAAAATTTGAGATAGGAATTCATTCGTGCATGTTCGTCCGTTATGCGTTGTATTCTTGGTGGGTTAGTAATTAGTAAATCTTGGTATAATCAAATGCCTAAATCAAATAAAATCCGCTTAATCTTACTTAATGAAGTTTTTTGACTTGTTAAAATCAAGTTTTGATTCTTGATTTTGACTTGGAATAAATACGGAGGCAAATGTAAGCACTTCCATTAACTTTATTTACCTACATAGGAAACATTTATGAACATTATTTGTGCTATATAATTTATTTTTGCGCATTAAAATGTCACTGTTTTAAGATATGTGTTATTCATAAAAGCTTATTTAAGCTTTTCTTACGCAAGGAAAAAATGTTTTGTTGAATAAGTAGAAATTTTGTTAAATCAATAAAATTTTCCAGTTGAAACAGCGCCAACGAAATTTTTGTTAAATATAACAAAACAATTTTGTTAAAATTATTTGGTTATTTCAACAATACATTTTGTCATTTTATCCGAACAATTTGGTTAAAATAAACAAATATTTCGTTATTTCAACCAAACTGTTTAAGTCGTTTATTTGGCAAAAAGCAAACAAATTATTTGTTTGAATCAATAAAATTTCTTTGGTAATTTGTGTGTTGATAGCTCATTTAACAAAATTATTTTGTTCTCGAGAAGAGTGTTTTGTGTATGCAGTCATTTAATCTCGAGAAGGGTGTTTCGTGTATGCAGTCACAGCGCGGAATATTAATCAATTAACTTAAAATTTGGCCTACTATTACCCCAATTAGCATTCCAAATCCTAAGCAGTCATTATAAATGTTTTAATAAAAATACAGAGATAATTTATCAAGGCAAGGTACGCAAATTGTTTTTAAAAAATTGCATGATGGTCAAAACATGAGTTGCTTTAAATTATTCTTTATAAGAAAACTGAAATAAAAAAAATTGAGATTGGCCGATTTAAATTTGAATCCGTGAAAAATTTCACCTATTTGGGTTCTGAGATCAACAATAAAAATGATATTACTGCTTAAATCAGAAAAAGGATTATTGCCGCAAATCGCTGTTTCTTCAGTTTAAGACCTTTTTAAAATCCCAGCTAATAAAGAGAAGAACAAAAATTCTGTTGCACAAGGTGTTAGTAAGATCAGTTTTAACCTATGCCTCAGAAACATGGACTTTAACGACGGTGGAGGAAAAAGCCTTGGCAATCTTCGAAAGGAACATTCTAAGAACTATTTTTGGTGCTACTTTGGAAAATAATACCTGGAGGAAAAAATATAACTTCGAAATCTATCAAATCTATAAAGATGATGCCATTATTGTAGTGCCATTCTATCCTGCCAGTCCAATGCCGACCATAATTCGTATTCTTAGCGCGCAAGATTGTAAAGATGTCTTCCCAAGAGATGCCGCCACTTTCAAGCGTCATCGGTTTCCATGGCAACAGGTTAGGAAAATCGCCGTTTTCCTTTTCGCGCCAGAGAGCAAATAGAAGTAGACGAAAATCGACGTGTGATGCTTGATTTTCCTTCGAACTAACCTTTTTTTTTCTTAATATATAAATAATGCAAATAAGTTGTAAATAAGTTGTCTAATTTGTATTAGGTTAACCTAGACTTTCATTAAATGTTAATTGGACTATGCTTTAATAAATGTCTGAAGTAGGGATGGACGCGAGAAGAAAAATAAGCGTCTCGCGTCTCGCAAAATAGCCGAAAAGCTTGTCTCGTCTCGCAAAACCCCTATATCGTAATGTTAAAAATGTGTGTCTCGTCTCACAAAAAAGCTGTAAATATCTGTCTCGTCTCGCAAAAAAGTCGTCTCGCGTCCATCCCTAGTCTGAAGTATCGTTTTCCACAGTATTAAATACATAAAACTGAGTAGAATGAGATGAGCCGGTCACTTTCTGAGAATGCGTGCTGAGAGAACTGCTCTTAAGGTCTTCAATGCCACTTCTTTTTGTAAAAGACCTAGAGGAAGACCTAAGAAAAGATGGAGAGACAGCCTAGATGGGGATTTTGCCGAGCTGAAAATAAGAAACTGGAGGTCGATTACGGGGAATAGGGTAGAATGGGAAAGTCTTCTGAAGAAGGCCAGGGCCCATAAAGGGCTGTCGTGCCAATGTTGATGATGATGAAAATAAAAATGTAAATTTTAATGAATGTCTAAAGTAATTAGACTTATCTTTGAAACTCTTCAATTAAGTAAAAAAAATCCAATTGAATAGTCTTTTTGGATATTACCTATACTTAAATTGGCAGACATTAGCAGGATTCTGAAAAAAATCCAGTTGCCCGATCGACTAAAAATTATCCCTTGGCAACTAGCTTTTTTCCCCCATCAATATATATGTGACTTCTAAAAATTTTTGATGACTTTTAAGATTACACAACTTTTTTCGACCTCTGGACATAAGCATAAATACTCCGATTTCGTCTAATAAGGACGTTCTGTTCTCCTGGTTTACACGGTAATGCGTTCCTACTCATGTCCTTGACGTATGCGTGCAACGACTGTTCAACGATTTCAAATGCTGAGTTTCACAAAAAGATTTTTGTCGGCAAAAATGCATGTTGTTAAATAAATTTGGTAGAATCAAACAAACTTTTGTTCAATCAACAAAATGAAACTACTAAACCGTTTAACCAAAGAAGTTTTGTTAAATTCAACAAAGTACTTTTTAGTGTGCATGTATACCTGCAAAAAATTTGAAAAAGCTCAAAATTTACGATGAAGCCGAAAAGAAAAGAAAAAAAAAACAACAATAAGTGACAAGCATCATCCCTACGCAATGAAGTAAACTCTCATATTTCTTTTCAGTTGCATTTTTTTTTCTTTAACTGAATTTTTATAGGTGATGTTTGTTTAATGCACTTTACTTTGTCTGGATACTCTAATACATATAAGGAGCTGTAATAAAATCACTTAACTCTAATGTGCATATGGATTCTCCAGATTTCTTAGATGCCCATCAGTGACTGAGAGTTTCTGCTCTCGAAACTAGAATACAGGTGGTGCCAGGTTTTTTTGTTTGTTTGCCAGGAGAGGACAGCTCGCGTCACTGAATGTGTCGCTTAGAGCTACATATACGTCCTTCCCGGAATTTTCCGGCACCCCACGGAAACTGCTAGCGACCGCCGAGAGGACTTTCGGAACCACAGATTTACCGTGCACGTACACCGCATGTACACGGTGGTCTTTCGTGGTACGCCGGTATCGAACCCGCAACCATCCGGTTACAAGTCCAACGCCTTAGCCACTGGACTACCACGGCCCCAGGTGGTGCCAGGTTTCAGAGGCCGAAGCGATAACCACTATGCGCAATCCGGTCGCTCCTGTAAACCTAGCCGTTTGGAATTGTCCGTGGTCCCCCTATATGGCTGTAGCATGTTTACTAATACTATGTCACGTAGAGCAAGCCTATTGGTTACGTTCCAGTTTTGCCTACCAGACACACTGTAGAACAAGCCTGCCTATTGGTTAGTCTGCCTTGTTTTGCCTACCAGTGACGTCAGAAGCTACAGCCCTATAGGCCTAGGACAATAGTGCAGTCAATCGGCCTTAATCCACAATCACAAACACCGGATTTCTTAGAAATGGAAGATCAACACGAAAAACGAGAAGAGAACCAATGGATTTTAGCAATCGTTTTTTAAGTAGGTATACATGTAAACATAGGTGAAAGGGTGGCAACAACACCACACTAAAGAAATGCCTTCGAACTGCGTTCTGACGTCACAGAGGTTTGGTCAATGGGCTGTCGGGCAGTTGCACACAAGGGTTAATTAAACCAATTGTCGACAGCGCATCGGAGAAACCTCTGTGACATCAGAACACAGTCAGAAGGCATTATCTTTAGTGTGGTGTTGATGAAAGATTGAGGGGACGAAGAGAGAGAAAACGACGTCATGTGCTGCTCTTACATCCTGTACGTCACGTCCGCCCTGGTAGTCTTTACCATCACTGAGTGCGTGCTGTGTCAGATCGTGTTGCAATTAGCGTCTATGGAAGATTCATATCTGGTTGTCTATCTGTGCGCTCTGAAGTCATTATGTAGCTTGTCCTGGTCATTCGAAATGCAGTAAAATTCTAGTCACTAAAAGTACCACCAAATCAACAATCATTATAAATTGTAAATATGACTAAAAACGACAAGACTGGCATTCTGGTTACAGCCTAATATAATCGCTCTAAAAGGATGCCCTACAATTTCTAAATAAACACTCGAACACATAACATTGTAACATAAATAAACGAAGCTTACCGTAGCTAATTTCCAAAGCTTTTCTAAATCACAGCGATAAGGCCAACTAACGAAAGCGAAATGTATTGCCTGAAAAATTCAGAAAAATATTTGAATTTTGTATTAGATGTGAATTTAATGAGAGTAAAGTAAATACAAATTGATAATGACAATAAGTAAGAAAATACAAATTGGGAATTTCCGGCCACACACAGCCACATTTATGGTCTTATTCACCTACTAGGTGTCAGCATGAAAATCAAGTAGCACAAGTTAAGAGGATTAGCGCACGGCTTAACCATAAGTGATATTCTTCAAAAAATTCGCACCCGGGTTAGTTCAATCTACAAATTGATACAGTCTGTTTGCAAGTATGTCTGTGATTGGTCAGATTAATTTGAGGATTTTTTTTTGGCAACACTCAAGGGATTTGGCGATATTTCGGCTCTATGGGCCGAAATTCATTAAAGCGTATTTTAGAGGTATTGGGCTATTTCAAACGAATCGGATGTGATATATGATGTTAAGAGTTATGAAAGGAATTTCTTGAAGAGTCTTTAACATTTATAGTTCTGGTGCAGGAACACTCAAAAGATTTCCACTACATTACGGTCAAAGGCAATTTTAGGGGCATTCATCCATTTCAAGCACAATTCCGTCCTACCATATAAGTTAGATAATGGTCCGACCACGGATACGTGCCTCCCTCAAGAACTACATCCAAAGTCGCCAAGCTTGGCGGCTTTTGGTGTATGTGTGTATGTATCTTACTCTCAAATCTCAAAAACTATTAGTAGTAGAATGTTGAAATTTTATATAGAAGATTGTTGCAACATCTAGTTGCACATCTCGATTTTTGGTTCCAATCTACTGGAAAGTTTATTTACAGGACCACCGAAAAGAATTTCAATAATTAATGTCTATGGACATCTTCAATGTATTACATCAGTAGACAGTCATTGTCTGGTCCATGCCCCAAATCGTTCCGTCTGTCGTCGACCTTGCGAGTTTTGCCAAAATATCTTTAAAATTTGGCGATAGTCAGTCATTTGGTCCATGCCCAAAATCTCGCCATTTGTCATCGTTCTTGGCGAGTTTTGGCGATAGTCTGTCATTGTTTGGTCCATGCCCAAAATCTCGCCATTTGTCGTGACCGTGGCGAGTTTTGCCGAAATATCGCCAAATTTGGCTGCAAAAATTATTTCGTATTTTGTATAACTCTAAAACTTTAACCCGTAGAATTTTGAACGTTTGTATTTAGAACTATTGTAATATCTAACTGTTTTCATTATCTTTTTTGACTGCAGTCGACTGGGTAATTTATTTCTGATTACTCCAGTATAATGTATAAACATTTTTCTCAAAATTTATTCTATTTTCTGAAATAAAAAAACTGTAAAACATAATAAAAAAAAAACTGACCACAATAGACTCTTTGAAAGTTACTTTGAAATTTTTCAAGTATCCATTATTCCAATCATGTGTCGGATCTTGGTGTGTTTCAAATTTCCGTGAGATCTGTAAGATTTTATTTACTATCAATTATCATCCACGACTTTTTTTGTCTGCCCAAAACTATTACCCTCTTTAGCGGAGGGTAAAAAAATATTCAGCCTTCAGCTGAAATTAGTTTCCCCTCCGCTAAAGAGGTTTTTTGACAGAATCTTTTAATTTGTATTGGCAGCCATGTACAGGATGTATTTGCATGTAAATCAAACGGGGAGAAACCAACCGTTCTTCCAGTTTTTCAGATTTGAGAGTTAAATATGCACACACGTACACCAAAAGTCGCCAAGCTTGGCGACTTTTGGCATAGTTCTTGAGGGAGGCACGTGACCGTGGTCGGACCATTACCTAACTTATGTGGTAGGACGGTATTGTGCTTGAAATGGATGAATGCCCCTAAAATTGCCATTGACCGTAATGTATTGGAAATCTTTTGAGTGTTCCTGTAGCAGAACTGTAAATGATAAAGACACTTTTTTAATGGAGAAATTCATTTCCTAACTCTTTACAGCATATATCACTCCTGCGTCGTTTGAAATAGCCCAAAACCTCTAAAAAACGCTTTGATGAATGTCGGCCCATAGAGCTTAATGTATTTCGAATCTGTTAGGCCATTCTGTTGATAAACTATCCAGTCGAATGGAACCGAAACGGGAGGTGCACAAGTAGATGTTACAACAATCCTAAATATAAAGTTTCAACATTCTACGCCTAATAGTTTTTGAGATATGCGAGTTTAATGAATTTCGGCCCATTGAGCGTAATGTATTTCGAATGTTTTGGGCGGTCCTGTAGATAAACTATCCAGTCGAATGGAACCAATAGGGGAGGTGCACAACTAGGTGTTACAACTATCCAAAATATGAAGTTTCGACATTCTACGCCTAATAGTTTTTGCGTTAGGCGAGTTTAATGAATTTCGGCCCATAGAGCGTAATGTATTTCGAATCTTTTGGGCGGTCCTGTACATAAACTATACACTCGATTGCGACCAAAAGGGGAGGTGCACAACTAGATCATAGAACAATCCTAAATATCAAATCTCAACATTCTACGACCAATAGTTTTTGAGATATGCGAGTTACATACATACGTACGTACGTACAGACGGCATGGAAAAACTGACCACAATAGACTCTTTGAAAGTTACTTTGAAATTTTTCAAGTATCCATTATTCCAATCATGTGTCGGATCTTAGTGTGTTTCAAATTTCCGTGAGATCTGTAAGATTTTATTTACTATCAATTATCATCCACGACTTTTTTTGTCTGCCCAAAACTATTACCCTCTTTAGCGGAGGGTAATAGATCTACACGAAAACCTGCTGTCTATTACACACTCATAGGAGTACAAAAAACATGTATGCTAAGTTAAATCATTTATCGTTCATTAGTTTTTGATAAATCATGTTTTTCATGCAGTAGCTGCGAAAAATTTTCATTTTCTAATAAAAGCATTTAAAATTTTGACAGCCGTTTATTACTACTGAAATGGCCACAACTAGCGTTCTAAAACACATGGAATTAAAATAAAGGCACTTTTAGAATATCTAAGTATAGGGATTTATTTTAAGACAGTAAAACAAAAATGTCAATTTTCACCCAAATTGACCTTTTCAATGTTGTGAGATACGTTAAAGACATTTTTTGTTCCAAAATACGAGAGGGCTGTAAATTAAATAGTGACACAACATAACTTAGAAACTCGCAGAAGAGCAAGCATGCGCAAACAGGACATGATAGCGGCGAGGTGGCTCCGTTCAACACCTCCTAGAGACATAAGGCCAGGAAACAGCAGATTTTATGTCATCACTACGTAATCTAAGTTGACGTCATCACAGTTTTACTTTAATAAACTAAAACCATTTAAAATTCTGCTGAATGATACAAATTTTGGAAAATATCTTAAGTTGAAGGTAAAAATTAAAATACCTTTCTGATAAAAAATAATTTATTATCATCTGTTTCTATAAAATATTATACAATTAGTGATAGTTAAAATTTCCTATTTGTCGGAAAATTAAATTTTCTATCTTAAATCATTGAAATATTTTATGCGGGTATAAATTTACCACAAACTTTGAATAGTTTTACTTTGTGAAAAAAAATGTGTAACAATGCCATTCTAGTGGGCCTAGTGATGGCGTAAAAGTTCATGTTCTTATGCACTGTTAATCGAGGTTCTATACGCCCCCAATTTTCGAGGACAGTCACCAATGTCTGTGTTAATTTGTGCGATTTGTCCCCGAAAAATTAAGAATTAATTCAGGACAAATTTTAATTATTACATTGTTTTTTAATTAGATTAGTGTTAATTATTTCATTAATTGTAAAATGTCCCCAATTTTGTTTCGTAATTGGGAACATGTCCTCAATTCTACGTTCGAATATAAGGTTTTCTATGTCCAAAAAAAAAGTCGACCTAGTTAGAAAGGTAGTTGTGTGGCGTGAAAGAGAAAAGTTTCGTTTTCATCGTTCTGAAGCATATTTTCAAAAATTGATCAGCGGTCGTGGCTTAAAATAGAGGTTGCCTGTGGCGAATGTGCATTTTGATATAGGACGGTTGCACAATGTGTTAAAGGGGGGGGGGTGTTGTGCCTGCAGGGCAAGCTGTCAACGCAGACTACTATTGCCGATTTCTACAGTACCATCAGCGTCCGGCTATGCGGCTCAAAAGTTCATATTTTTTGCTAAACCAGCGGTTCTCCACCTTCTAACGTCGCCCCCCCCCCAAAAAAAAAAGGCTAACTTACTTTGGCGCTTCCCACCTCACATTTTTCAGCATACATTTAGTTTTTTAATCTTTAACAATGATCATTTAGTCGAATTTTATCAGTAAAGTTTGAATGAACATTTTAAGCGAAAATGGATATATTTTTGAGTGATAAGTAGAATAAGTAAGATTTAAAAAAAACATGCATCACTACTTGCTCTTTGGTTTTTCCCGCCCCCCTCCCTGCAAACGCTCTGCGCCCCACAGGTTACGAAATGCTGTGCTGAACAATCTCGCTATCGTGCTGCATGACAGCACTCGTTGCCAAATCGCAAACTATGTCCCTGACATGGGTCGTTATGACTTATCTGGTTCCGAAGTTGCAGGAACCTCTCCGAGACCACCGATTTCATGACGTTGCATTTGTACTCCACTCTGTCAAGACATCAACAATCAACCTTGCCAATGGCCTCTAAAGCCTTACCGACTAAAGCCGTCTCCAGAGCTGCCAAGTCTTCAGCTTTTTTCGGGATAATTCCCACCACTAATTTTTACTTACAAAATTATAATTAAAATAAGTCCAAATATTTAATGCAAAATAAAACTGTCTAAAAATTGTGGTGGGAAATCTCCCGGAAACAGCAGTAGATTTGGCAGCTCTGCGTCAGTAATGCCTTTGTCAAAAAGTTTATAAACTTTACTGGTGACAACACACAATCATACGTCAATGTACTAAGGAACATAAACAACCACTATTTGTGAACAGTAATTTTCTGTTTGAAGTGCAATAAGATTGCCAAGGTTCATGTTAAGTAAAAATTTTAAAAAATTTTCAAAGAATTTACGATTAACAGAAAGTGGTTGATTAAATTCCGTAACACTTCCACCTACACATAGAAGAAATGTCATGCATTTGTACTTGTAAGCTCATTCAAAATTGATTTATTGCTATGTTGCCAATACTTAATTTACAGCCCTCGTAGTTAATCAAAAGAAAATTATAGAAGCATGATTTTCCGTGAAATAAGTCTTATAATTTTACCACCACTGCACTTTATAAATGACAGTAAAGTTTAGGACTGCGGAGTTGGCCGCCTTTGCGACTAGTTTTAATGAAATGTTCTCCAAATGCAAGAAAACAGTGACGTAGCCAGAAATTTTTCATCGGGGGGGTTACGACTACTACAACTCATATATATGTACATATACAGCGACGTCTTTGAGATAATGAAGAATATACATTTTGTATGGCAAAAAAATTCCTCATGGGTGGTTATGATCCCCTAACCCCCCCCCCCTTGGATACGCCACTGCAAGGAAATGTTTAAAGCTCTCTTGAATGCCTCTCCACTTATGGATTTGTTCTATTTTAGTGAGACCACTTCGGGGATCAGAAACAACAACAGCAGTTTTAATAATAATAAAAACATGAGAGACAAATTGCACTGCATGCCATAAGGCTTTAAATAAAAATATGAAAATGAAATGTGTGCTTACTTACATAGAAAGCTAAGTAAGCGTTGATAGTAAAAAGGACTGCGTTATAAATAACCATAAACACTTGTAAATTGAAAGGCTTTCTGTGTTGCATAATCCTGGGTCCAATTCCTTTCACGAACGTGATGTAAGAGATGACGATACCCCATCCTATATAATCGCTCTGAATAAGAATATTCTCGTCTAATTCTGAAATGAGAGCAAACATAAAGCAAGCCAGTGGTATGCAACCTTACTTGTGACATGAGGGAGACATATCAGTCCCACACCGATATGTAAATAAACGTGTATATATATTTATACATAGCATATAAAAATAAATATCCTCTCAAAATTCGAATTTTCAATTAGCTCCATTCAAAACTCTATAGGGTCGTAACAGCTTTCGTTTTCATACAAAGGATTTGTCTCGGGATCTAAGTTTAATAAAAATGCATTCGATATATATCTCCTTGTTCTCCCGTCTCATAGTCACCAGAGCTCTCTAGAATTTCTAGGAACTATGACACCCGAGCACTTTAATAGGCAACAAATGCACCTTTTCTCGACCATGTGATTAGCATATAAATCATGTGAACCTACGTAATAACATTTAAACACCGTCGAGGGAGCCTGTTTTTCGTGACCTCAGTTGACGCATAAATCTGTGTGAAAAGCTATTGAAATAAAAATATGCTCTAAACCAGGAGTATTTGTTTAATCACCACCACGTATTTATTCCCACCAGGAGTATTTATTTATGTAACCACAGCCACGACGATTAGGGCTGCTAAGCGTCCCGCTGTCTTCCGTGAAACTTCGGCCAAATTATAACATCAGCGAAAGGCGGCCGTTCATATTTCAACATACCACACCCACCAACACTATGCCATTTATGTCAAGTGTCCCTTTTTCGGGACGGAATTTTCGCTATTAGTCAAAAACGTTATTTATTTTTCCTAGCCTTTATTCACGAATATTGAACCTTAACTCCACAAAATGCTATAACCCGACATGGAGTAAAAAATTCCGACATTTGAAGAAGTTTTATATTTTAAAAATTAGTACTCTTTTTTTTAAGAAGTGTGTTAGTGGCATATTTGTATTCAGCTGAATGTATCTTGCAATCCCAGATGGGGTCGTGTCCCACTGATTTGATGAGTTTAGAACTTATATCAGATTTCATCTAAAACCCTGAAGGGCTTTATCATTTTCTTCTATTTTTTTTACACTACTAAATTACCAATATTAAACTGAGGTTACTAATATTAAACTGAGGTTTAATGCTTTTAATTCTCTAACATATTCAAAAACACAGCAGAAGGACACAAGCGTTTATTAAATGTAGATTCAGAAGGGAAGGGTGTTAATCTCCGGAACCTACTATGTGTACGCCACTACCTGAGCTTATTCTAATAAAGAAAAAAAAAACTGCACTTTTCCGAGAGTCACCGAATTTTGTAAAGAAGAAAATAAATATTTAGTCTTTTTAGAAAAAAAATCAGGCACACACAATTTGATGAAACCTGAAAGAGTAATAAAAAATTTTAAAGATACGATGTAATAAGGACAAGGTCAAGAATATTGCAACATTAACTATACAAAACTTTAGTAATTTAATAATAATCAATCAAAACCAAAAAGTACAGTTGATGAGTTCACGACCAAAGAGGCGTACTCAAAAAGTTAGTTTCCCATCCCACAAAAATGGTGGGTTATGAATAACGAAAAACGACTGTGCATGCTGAGTAGATTTTGGGTTTGGCAGAAAAAAGCACCATTTGACACTTTCCGTAAGATTGTCTTAGACCCGCAAGAAGTCGTTGTCGGCTCTTATCCCTTCTCCCACCAGCAACAAAGTGGAATCCGTGATAAAGATATTCCGACATGCCACACAAAAGCCGAGGGAAGCACAATGCTTTAGTTGCAGTGATCCACGACGACAACGCTTCTCATGGCACAAAGCATCTGTTGCAGATGATTCGGTGCGTAAACATCCGGCGTATTGCCCTGATCTTGCTCCCAGTGATTTTCATCGGCTTTTACTTCTGAAACACCTTTTTGGTCAACTGCCTTTCTCCAACGGTCAGACGACTGTCACACGCTGACTTGCAATTTGAGGAGGTTAAAACAACTTTTTGGTCAACTGCTCCTTCTACAGCTCTCTTCCCATAAAATACTCAAATTTTGTGAATCATCCCATTTACACGTGGTGTACGTTCTACTAGTTGGAAATTTTTTCACTGGGGCAGAGCAAATATTAAAATTATTCTAATTTAAAAAAAAAAAAAAAAAAAAAAAAAAAAAACCCTTTTATGGTGATGTATGTGTGTGTGTATGTGTGAAAAGAGAGTGAATGTTCACGACAGCTATTAAGCGGTGCATTAAGCGGCAAATTTGAATGAACTCAAATTTGGTATATAGACCACCCTCGCACGATGGTATTGATTTTGATGTATATAGGACTTGTTTTACAGAGGCTTTTTTACAGGGCTATAAAAAATAATTCTTTTACATTACGGCGTATGAGCGGAAATTCTTGAAAGTGCGCTGGCGTCTAAAGGGGCATTCAATTGAGTGCAAATTGGTTATATGTCACAGTCATATGACCTGCATGGATTCTGACGTGTGTAGAGCTGATAGTTTGGTTACGGTGTTGCAAAAAATAATTCTCATAATACGGCCTACGAATGCAAGTCATTTTAAGTGTGCTAGTGTCGAAAAAGTGCATTCGAATAAATTCAATATATGTTTAACCCATAATCTGTTTCTTTTTTAAACTAAATTTTCATAGACATATTCCGCAAAAAAGCACCATAAAATTTTTTCAAAGAGAATAATATACTTACTTGTAGTAAATATAGTGTGTAATAAGCCTGAAGAAGTCATGACTCTTCAGGGTAACCAAGTAATATGACTTACTGACGAGAAGCAGTTGCAAGCAGTACAACTCCCAATTACTGGATGCGTTTGCAGTCAATCTGTTGAAAAATCTGTACTAAATATACTTCTTGTAAGTTCGATTTACAACCCCATGGGACCAACTCACAGAATAAGTTTAGAGTTTTGTTATGGTCCTAGAGGGAAAATATTGCAATCTTTATACATTTCAAAATGCATTTACTAATTTTTATAAGGATTTTTCAAAATTTTTAGCTGTTTTATAAAAAAGAAAGAAAAATCACTTATTTTACAAAATTAATATGAAGAAGTGAGAATTTACTAGAGCCCAGAAGATATAACACGTGAACTGAAAAATAACAAAATATAATAATAATATATAATAAAATAAAAACAAATAAATAAAAAGATTGGAAAAAAAGAAATTGTACACATTAGAATTTTGTGGAGGAATCAGATTGAAGAATAAAATATATGAATAACAAATACAGGAATTAAACAACTAAGTTTTATAAAAGTAGAATCATTCTTTTATATCGCTAAGCTTATCACTGACTCACGCACTCTGGAACAATTCCAGTTCAACCACTCAAAGATAAAAGTTTTGCCACCATTACTGCAAAAAAGATTAAAAGGTTAAGACCGAAAAACTTAATAGAATCTACAGTGTACGTACAGTGCCTTTGATATTTTTCATAATCATGTAAAAAAATAAAGAAAATAATTTAAAACCTGATGTCGAGCAGAAATTCCTTTCGCTTTCCTCACAGTTCATTTCATATATATTATACCTATCCCCCCCTCCAAAAAAAAAGTATTTTCCTCGGTGCGTCGCTGCACGTGCACGTGGATAATCGTAATGCGTAAATGGGAAACGCTATGAATAAAGCTCATTGAATTATCAGCACTTCATTTAAAGTAGTGCCAATGATGAAATTATTTTTTCTGGTAGCTTTCTTATATCCTTAGTAAATTAATCTTTCTCAAGACAATAAACTGAAGATAAACTGCGATGTAATACAGCACATACATTAATATTTGCCCCCCACTATCCAGCAAAATTTGTGCAACAGTGTGATTTCTTTGGCATAAATAAATCAAAATGTAATAAATACTTTACCCATTAAAATGAAAAAGAAAATCAGCTACTTTTACTTTTCGAACATGTATCATTTAAGGAAAGTATTGTAATCATGAAAAAATTCGACTTCGAGAAAAGAAAGATTTTAATGTATTTATACGTTTTGAGGCCTTTTGAATTCATTTATGCTATTTTTACGATGCTGTATGTATGTATGTATGTATGTGGGTGTATATATGAATGAACACGATAGGATCTAAACCAGGTATGGGCAACCTTTGAAAAGTCGCGGGCCAAACTTCAAGATGTTAGCGAAGTCGCGGGCCATATTAATTGGTATTTATATAGGATTTTGAATGGTTTATATGGGTCTAGATTTCTTCCGCGGGCCGGATCCAAAGCCGTGGCGGGCCACATACGGCCCGCGTGCCGCCGGTTGCCCATATGTGATCTAAACGGTGGATTACATTGAGCTCAAATTTGTTTTATATCATAGAGGCTATTGATTTTCGTATGTATAGGACGTACAATATTTTTACAGGAATAGAAAAAGAATCAATATACTTTACGGCTTATGGACGGTAATTCTTGAAAGAATACCGGTATCTAAATCGTGCATTGGATTCAGCGAAAATTGGGTGTGTATGTCACAGGTCACCGTCGCATGACCTGCGTAGAGTTTGGCGTTTGTACAGCTGACACTTTATCCGCAGTTCCAAAAGTATTCTTGTACATTACGGTCTATCGACAAAAATCATTTAAAGTGTGCTAGTGTCTAAATAGTGTATCAGAATAACTTCAAACTACGTATGTATAATTATATATTATTATTAATAGTTCACTGTCATTCGACCTAGATAGCTTTAGTTGCATGTAGGACTTTTAGATTTTGTACATGCATGCGCGCCCATAGGAATTTTTCTAAGCGGCGAGAGGGGCCAAAATCCAAAAATTTTTTCTAGAGGGAGCAAATTTCAATCCTTTAACAAATTTAGTTCTGTTTTTGCCATTTGTATACATCATGAGACATTAATCTAAAACTCTAGGGGGGGTAAGTGCCCCACCTTGACCCCCCCTCTTATGGGCACCCATGTGAACTAGAGATGAGTTCGGGGTCATTTTTTGAAGCCCGAGCCCGAGCAATATTATTAAAGTTGGAGCCCGAGCCCGAAATTTCAGCTAAATACAAATAAAATTAACTACTTCATTAAGAGGATACAATAAATTTTGGAGCTTCACACACCTTCTAGTCCTCCGTGCCGCTATTTTTTTTAAATAGGTACGTCTATTTATCCCATGAATCACTTTTTAAGATCTGTTTCAAGGAGTATGTTCAACAAAGGAGAAATTTTTCACGAGCCCAAGCCCGCCCGAGCCCGAACGCAATCGTGAATTACAGAGCCCGAGCCCGAGTCGGGCCCGGGTTCGGTCTCGGGCTTTCGGGCTCGGGCTGAGCCCGTCTCATCTCTAATGTGAACACGGCTTCAAAAAGGAATTACTGTACAATACGGCATGCGGACGCAAATTCTTGAAAGTGCGGCAACGTCAATTGAGCTCAAATTAGGTACGCATGTTACACGCCATTGTCTTACATGTTATATGGATTTTGGTGTGTGTAGTATTCTTTTACAGAGCTGCTAAAATATTCATATACATTGTGTCTGTATATTCAAATTATGCAAAATTCACTCAAGTCTGAATACTGCCTTCGAGTGAGTTGGATCAAATTTATTTAAGCGTATGTTAAAGATGAAGTGTTCGGGAGTCGAGTGGAGTCACTAAGGAATTTTTTTTAAAAATTGTACGCAATTTTTTAAAATTTACACTCCAATGTTTTTCAAAATAATTCTGAAACAAGCATTTTATTATAAATATCAAATTTAAGAACACACTTCTGGAGATGCTATGTTTCATTATGCAGGAAATTTCCATCTTTCACCAGATTATATTATTTTAAAAAATTGAAATAGAGAAGCATGCCAATAGTAAGGCTTCTTTCGCCAGATCATAATACTAAAAAATTTTAAAAGAATTAGAGAAAAGTGCTGAAAGTAAGTCCGGTTAATACTGATTCACATCACCTTCATTTTGACTTGTTTCATTTTTAACATAGATCAAAAAGCGTTCAGAAATAATTGTCTCATTCTTTACGATTCTATTAAAACTTTTGCTACGTGTGAGTACTGAAGCATTAGATACATAATTTTTCTTAAGATATAAAAATTACGGTTTTTACGCTTCTTTTTACTCTTTGGAGTCAATATTATTTCGATTATCCTATATGCAAGTCCGAGAGAATTGCAGACTAGCCCCATGCTCGTGACGTTCAACCAGTAGCATTTGTGCTACTAGTTTCAGTTTCAGACGTTCTTAAACTAAGCTTTTGAACCTGAACGGGCTGATCGTACTTCCTGATTTCAACTCTTACATTTAGTTGAAACGCTAAGTCAACGGAGACTGACTGACTGACTGAAAGTCAATGATTAACAGAGTACCATAGCTAAAAACCTTATCCCCAGTTAGAAAATGACATCATGAGGTACTATATATTGCGGTAGAAATAATGGCAGAAGGCCTGTACACACCAAATCAGTATGGAGTCGATGCACTGCCTGCTAGATAGAGCCTAACCACTGATACGTCATCAGTTGGCCTACTAAAGGTAACGTCATCACAGATTAAATTTCATAAAGTAAAACTATTCGAAATTTCTGGTAAATTTACTCTCTCATAACAACATTTTAATGAATTGAGATAGAAAAATTAATTTTACAAAAAAGAGCAGTCTTTAACTGTAACTAATTATATCTATATAAATAAAATTAGACTTTTGTCTGTACATTTCTTGGAATTCAAAAATTTTGCGATTTCTATCCGTTTCAAGCACCCGGGAATCCGATGCGACCCTCAAAAAAAAGTTTGTCTTTCTGTCATTCTGTCATTCTGTCCGTGACGCTTTTTTTGTTTAAGCATCACGTAAAAACGACTGAAGCGAATGATATGAAATTTGGTGTCATGATAGGTGGTCACTCAACTTAAAACATACGCGTCGAATTTTTAAAAAATCTTGATTAGATTTTCAGATTTTGCGAAAATCGTTTCAAACTGCGTAAATTTGTGTTCAAGCATCACGTAAAAACGACTAAAGCGAATGATATGAAATTGGGTGTCATGATAGGTGCTCACTCAACGTAAAACATAGGCGTCGAATTA
The DNA here is from genome assembly GCA_038373885.1 of Cheiracanthium punctorium. Lineage (NCBI taxonomy): Eukaryota > Metazoa > Arthropoda > Arachnida > Araneae > Cheiracanthiidae > Cheiracanthium > Cheiracanthium punctorium. The sequence goes on along the minus strand of JAWZYV010012724.1, from coordinate 77,264 downwards.
AAAAAAAAATCTTGACTAGATTTTGAGATTTTGCGAAAATCATTTCAAAATGCGTAAATTTGTGTTCGCACATCACGTAATAACTGCAAAGGTGAAAAAATGATATTTGGTGAAATGATAGGTGGTCACTCACCTTAAACTATAAGCATCTAATTAAAAAAAATTGATCAGATTTCGAGATTTTGCGAAAATCGTTTAAAACTGAGTGAATCTTTGTTCCCGCATTAAGTAATAATGACTAAAGGGAATGATATGAAATTTGGTCACATGATAGATGGTTGCTCAACTTAAACTATAGGTGTCCAATTTTTTAAACATTTTTATTAGATTTTGAGATTTTGTGAAAATTCTCTCAAAATACGCTTATATTTCTTCAAACATCACGTAATAACGACTAATACGAATGATACGAAATTTAGTGATAGGATAGGTAGTTGCTAATCTTAATTTATAGGCGTTGAAATTTTAAAATATATTGATTTCATTTTGAGATTTTGCGAAAATCGTTTTAAAATGCTGAAATTTTGTTCCAGCATCACGAAATAAAGACTGCAGGGAATGGAACGAAATTGGGTGACAGGATAGGTTGTCACTCAACTTAAATTCTAGCCTTCAAAATTTTTCAAAAATGTTGATTAGATTTTGAGATTTTGCGAAAATTATTTCAATATGCGTCAATATTCGTTCGCGCATCACATAATTCTGACCAAAGCGAATGAAATGATATTACTTAGTTACTCTCTAACCTGTAATATTTTAACAATACATAAAAATTATAACTTCGCTGTCTTTACTTTGGCAACATACTACATCCATTCTGTGTACTCCTACATTGCTGACGAAAGTTCTTGCTTTTTGGAAATTTGCATTCACTAACCCGTCAAGGACTGGTACTTCAGCTAGTAATGTAATAAGGGAGTAAATCACAATGAATTGTTTTGTGTCACGAACGTATTTTAATTTTTATCTTTCACTTAAGATACTTTTTAATATTTGTAGCATCCACCAGAAATCTGAAATAGTTTTACTTTATGAGAATGAAAGTGTGGTGACGTCATTACTTGAAGGCCTAATGGTGGCCTCAAAGCTTCAGCGCTCAGGCTTTCTATATCTAGGAAGCAGTGGCCGATGACGCCAGAAATCTGGATGCAAGCGGAACGCAGTAATACGGTAGAGCTCGTTACGCTTTGAACCAGAAAAACCCACAAAATGGCTGGGTGGGCTCAACGACGAAAAGCGAAGATTAAAAGTTTTATTTCGATAAAATAAATCTATTAGAAATTTCTGGTGAATTTGCCCATGAAAAGCAATATTTTAATAGTTTGAGATAAAAAAAATATAATTTTACGACATGTGGCAGATTTTAACCATGACTAATTAGATAATGTGATAAGGAAATAGATCAGCATGAATAATTTTGCATGATAAATGTATTTTAATTTTAATATTTGAAACACTGTGTGATGTGAAACTTTTGAAATTTTTACGTGTAGTTCAAATGTTTCTGTACACGATTTTGACACTAGCTCACTCCAAATTATATGCGTCTTCAGGCCGTAATCTATAAGAATTACTTTTTGAAATCCTATAAACAAACTGTCAGCTCTACACTCATCAAAATCTATGCAGATCTTCAGTTGTTGTTGTTGTTGGATTAAGGCCAATTATCTACACAAGGGATCTAGGCCTGTGGGTGGGATGCGCTTCGTGGGGTTATTCCTAAGTGTTCCTAACTCGTATTTAAGCGAAGTTTCGTAGAGAACCACGGAAAACTCCGAACGGTTAGGTCGGCGGACGCTACCTGGTTCAGAACCAGGAACCTTCCGTCTTCCAGCTCTGTGCGCAATGCACTATGCCACTGGTGGGGCATGCAGGTCTTCAGACCGTGACCTATAATATACATACCCAATTTTATCTCAATTAAATGCGACATACAGATGCTAGCGCATTTTCAAGAATTTACGTCCATGGGTCGTAATGTAAAATAACACTTACTTGTTTCCCTGTCAAAAAACTATACAGAACGAAATTCATACATGATGCATGACGGTGACCTGTAGTATAAATACCGAATTTGAACTTAATCGATGCACCGTTAAGACGATATTTGGAAGTGGCTTTCTTTTCTCCTTTCACTTATACTTATTTTATTAGGTTTTATGTTTTCTTCTCACTTTTTCTATCTTTCTCTTCTTTGATGTTTATTTTTGAATTACCTTTTGACTTGAAAAGTTTATTCAGCCACCTTAATTTTTAAAATATAAAAAAAGCACACACTCCATCCCTTTGCTAATCTCTAATTTGAAATCTTTTAGCAATATGCAAAAGTTAATGTTTTTCTTTCTATTCTATTACGGATATAGTAATTCCATTCTTTGATTGCCTACTTTGACTGACGAAAATTCAGGCTTTTTGGAAATTTACATTACGTTGTAACCAGTCACACTCATAAAATTAAACTAACAAACTTATCAAAGACAATCATGAAAAGCAAGAGCGAGCAACGCACTCATACAAGGTGTAGAAAACATTGACCTCGACTTTCATTCCTTAAATATTGATCATAAATATTTATATATTGTAAATATACGTAAGGGGTTTCATGAAATTGATTAGCCACCCAGGTGGTGTAGTGGCTTGACAGACATTCTAACACGCTTTAGTGCAGGATTCTAATCCCGGCTTGAGCATGGATGTCAACTTGTCCGATCCTTCATAGGGAGTAATGATGGCCGCCTATTGGGTGTCCAAATAATAAAATGGCCACAATACCTTCGGGCAGTTGTAGTGAAGAGTGCCTAATCGACAAGTGCCCGCCCGTTGAAAAAAAAATGATATCGATTAAAATTTTCAAAGGACTCAGTTTGAGTAAATAGAAAGCTTAAATATTCATACGACCCCCATACAAAAAATGTTCTCAATTAGTAAAATATGCCACAGACGCTAATGAGATGACGGACAATATTTGAGCATTTTATCCTAAAAAGTATCAACGATATGTAAATAAATAAATGCTGACTTACAGTTTGTTTTAATGGCTCTCGAAATGAATATTTGCCCCCCGGTAGTGGCTGTGAGGTTCTGTTCTCGAAACTGGAAGGCGGGAGATGCGAGGTTCAAACCATGTTTGCGACTGTCGACCTAACACTTCGGAGTTTTCCATAGTTTTCTCAGAAACGTCGCGTAAATACGGGCTAGGATCCCTTTGAAAGTCCTCTGCGGAGGCATTCCCCCAATAGTCCTAGGACCCTGGTGCAGTCAATCGGCCTTAATCCAAAAACAAACAAACTCGAAATCAATAAATCATATCGCAAGATCTTTCAGAGGTCGTTCACAAATTTGAATGAGAACAATGATTGACCTAAACGTTTAAAGTTTATCTTATGTACAGTCCCTCACCAGCTTTGTTTAAGCTTATATGAACTTTTTGTAATAAAATGCTCAAATTATGTGCATCCTCCCATTAATGTATGGGGCACATTTTACTAGTTGGAAACTTTTTTTTTTCTTGGGGGAAGTGTAAAAATTTAAATTATGCATTTTTTCTTTCCGAACGTGTACCATGTATGTAATCATGAAAAAATTCGACTTTTTATGTATTTATACATTTTGCGGTCGTCTGAATTCATTTATGCTACTTTTATGGTCATGTATGTGTAAAAGAGAGTGAGTGTTCGCAATAACTATTAATCGGTGCATTCGATTGAGCTCAAATTTGGAATATACAAATTACAGACCACCCTCGTAGGATGTTATTGATTTTGATGTGTATCGGATTTGTTTTTGAGAGTTTTTATACAGGGATACAAAAAAGAATTCTTTTATATTATGGCCTATGGACGAAATTTCTTGAAAGTTCGCTAGGTTCTAAACGGTGCATTCGATTGTGTGCAAATTGGTAATGCATGTTACGGATCACAGTCACATGACCTGCATGGATTTTGATGTGTGTAAAGGTGATAGTTTGTTCACGGCGCTGTAAAAAAAATAATTCTCATACGATACGGCCTACGGATGCCAGTCATTTTAAGTGTGCTAGTGTCTAAATAGTGCATTCGAATAAAATCAATATATGTTTAACCCATAATCGGTTTCTTTTTATAACTAAATTTTCATAGACATATACCGCAAAAAATCTCGAAATAAAAATTTTTCTGAAAAATAAATAATATACTTAATTGTAGTAAATATAGAGTGTAATAAGCCTGAAGAAGTCATAAGTCTTCAGGTTAACCAAGTACAATGTCTTACTGACGAGAAACAGTTGCAGGCACTACAACTCCCAATTACTGGATATGTTTGCAGTCAATCTCTTGAACGTTGGAAAATGCGTACTAAATATACTTCATGTCAGTACAATTTACAACTCCAGGAAAACTGAAATAGTTTTGCTTTATCAGAATGAAAGTGGGTGGACGTCATTACAAATGCTTAATGATGACGTTCAAAGCTTCAGCGCTCAGCTTTCTGTATGCATAGGATAGAAGTGGTTCACAGCACTGTAGACTTATTTCATACAGTACAGCATAGGCAAACAGTCACTTGCTTTACAAATGCTAAAGTGAAGAAATGAGAAGGTACTAGAGCCTAACGGATATAACACATGAACTAAAAAAAGAGAAATTGTACACATGACTTTTTTTTAAAGATAAATCGGATTTAAGAATAAAGTATATGAATAACAAATATAGGAAAGTAGAATCACCCTACTATATAGTTACGCTTATCCCTGACTCATTGGCTCTGGAACAATCCCAGTTTAACCACTCAAAGATAAAAGTTTTACCAACAATGTTCCAAAAAGATTAAAAAGTTAATCACAAAAAACGTAATAAAATCTACACCGTTTGTACAATCCGCTAAAAATATTTCATAATCATGTAAAAAATATAAAGAAAATAATCTGCACTACTAAAAAAATCTGAAAATTTCGCTTTAGATTGCAAGAACATAAAACAAGCTAAAAATAGTATTAAAAAGATAACACATGAAATAACTAATGTAATAACAATTGTTTTTTTTTTTTCAGCAATAGATTTAGTCTACATATTTATTCAGTGCGTCGAATTCGGCCCAACTACGATGACCAATCACACTATAGAAACACGCAATAAAACAGACATCAAAGATCTTTTACATGCAAGGATATTTAATAAAAATATAACAATAAACAGTTTTATAAAGAAAGTCTATTTTAATTCTGATCCTATTTTTAAAATAAAAGGAAAGCGAATTCTAATGAATGGCAGTAAACACTAGAAAATTTACGGAGATTCATTTTACTAAAGCTAGAATTTGACAAGCTTACAAATACCTAATAGCATTTACAGGAAATTATTATAAAAGTTACTTTTAAAGTTCCAATTCAAAGATTGACATTATTTATTCTCATCCGAGCATAGAGAGTTTGCATTTCTGCAATCCACTTGGAAAAGTTTCAACTGAGAGGAGTGATCATTTAAGAAACTAAAGCAAAGCTATGATTTCCAATAAGGATCTTTCATTTAGCTGTCAATTCTTGCCGATAGCTGCCAACTCTTGCCGATTTTATCAGAGGATTTCTTACTGCTTATCCTGACTTGGCTCTTGCCGATTTTATCAGAGGATTTTTTACTGCTTATCCTGACTTGGCAATTCATTGCTAAAGTCCAAAATTCTTATTCAAAGTAAAATTTTTTAAAACTTGTGGTAAAAATCTCCCCATAAAATTGAAAGTGTTACCAGCGATGCATTAATAAGTGAGGTTTCAACTTACAGTATAGTCATAAATACGACTACGGAAGAAAATCGCAGTAACCATGGAAAACCGGCACATCTCAGGATAGTTCTATTATAAGTGGCATTAAATACGGCGATACTAAAAACGCAGTTTCAAAGTATTAATACTTAAATCTTTTTAAATATAGGGAAATCTATTAGGAGAGGGAGCATTCACACTGCGTTACTAACTAATACCCATTTAATGATGATTAATGTATTTACGTTTAAATAGTAATTTTTCAGAATCTCTCTCATCCTTCCTTGAAGTAAAAAAAGCACTATCCCAGGGGCGTAACTAGTGAAATGTTGTCCTTAGAACTTCAGATTATCATAAGCGTATCTTGATCGATTATTTATTTATTTTAAACATAGTATTACGTTCCTCCACCCTAACGCTTTTATATAAAGAAGAACAAGAAAGATAAATCATGTCGAATTCGGTCCAACTACGATGACCAATCACACTATAGAAACACACAATGAAACAGGCATCAAAGCTCTTTTACATAGAAAGGATACTTAATAAAAATATACTACTAAACAGTTTTATAATGAAAGTCTATTTTAATTCTGATCCTATTTTTTAAATAACAAGAAATCGAATTCTAATGAATGGCAGCAAACATTAGAAAATTTACGGAGGTTCATTTTACTAAAGCTGGAATTTAACAAACTTACAAATATCTAATAGTGTTTACATGATATTATTATAAAAGTTACTTTTAAAGTTCCAATTCAAAGATTGACATCATTTATTCTCATCCGAGCATAGAGCGTTTGCACTTCCGCAATCCACGTGGAAAAGTTTCAACTCAGAGGAGTGATCATTATAATGAGAACTAAAAAGAAGTTATAATTTCCATTAAGGAACTTTCAATGTTATTTATTAATATAGCTGTCAACTCTTCGGATTTTATCGGAGGATCTTTTATTACTTATTTTTACTTCGCAGTTTAATGTTAGAGCAAGTCCAAAATTTTATTTAAAGTAAAACTGTTTAAAAATTGTGGTAAAAAATTTCCATAAAAATAAACGTGTTGCCAGCGGCCATTAAATGCCAACACCATAAAATGAAAAGTGTTACCAGCGATAGATTAATAAGTGAGGTTTCTACTTACAGTAGTCATAAATACGACTATTGTAGAAAATCGCATAAACGATAGAAAACCGGCACACTTTAGGATAGTTTTGTTACAAGTGGCATTAAATACGGCGATAGTAACAACGCAGTTCATCTATTTAAATAAAGAAAAATCTATTAGGAGAGGGAGCATTTACAGTGCGTTCCAAAGTAACAACTATTTAATGATGATTACCATAATGTATTACGTTTTCTATCGTTACAGTAAATTTTAGAATCTCTCTCTTCCTTCCTTGAAGTAAAAAAAAAAAAAAATTACTATCCCAGGGGTGTAACTAGTGAAATGTTGACGCTAGAGCTTCAGATTATCATACTTGATCGACTTTTTATTTATTTATTTATTTATTTTAAACATAGGTTTACGTTCCTCCATCATAACGAAGATTCACTCCATAATAAAGAAGAAAAAGTTTATTTTCAACGTAGCTTAAGTTATAGTGTAACTTTGAAGCACGTTTCTAGGATTCAGATCACATTCAAAGAAGTAATCCGTGTAAAAAAACAAATCGAAAAAATTTCAGTGATCTGAGTTGACTATTTTACAAGATACTTATAAAAAACTAAAAGAAAAGCATCTTGGTTTTCCTGCTGGGTGATTTTCGGAAGCATAAAATAATTTAGGCTCTTCAATCTGAGCAATACGCGGAAATACCATCCACAACAATAATGCAATGATCTTGAGTCCTCATTTTTAATCAAAATATCGTCTGCATCAGAAAACAGAGTTAATTCGTTGTTTTAGGTAAGAGTAAGGATTTACTCCAAAAAATATTCCTAACTTTAGAGTTTTGCTAAAGATTCCTTCTTTTAGGTAAGTGTAAGGATTTACTACAAAAAAAATCCTAATTTTAGAGTTTTGCGAAAGAATAAACTGGCTGGTTTGCCTAGTTTAGACATTTTTAGTAGGTAAATGGTAAACAACGATAAATAATCCTGCGATAATGAATCCCGAGGTAGTTGCAACAGAAAAGACTACCTGAACTTGTTTTCTTTGGGAGGGGGGGGGGGGTAAAATTCGAAAAAGAACATAAAAAAGTGTTGTATTTCTTAAATTTAGAAATAAATGTTTATGATACAAATTCGAGGGGCCCGTGCCTCATTTTCTACGCTATGCTTATGCAAATAAGGATGGGTTTTGCGGTGTTTTGTACTACCTTTAACCATAGTTTTTCTGCTCACGGTTGTTCACGCTCTTAAATAATTAATGTAGCTTTATACAATTTAGTCGAAACAAAAATACTTCCCATATGCCTTGCGTTCTTTTGCATTTTGTTATTAAACAGTACCGGGAAGAAAACTGGCTTTTTAATTTGGACAGTAATAATATTATCAGTTAAATTGTGCGCACAGAAACCTATTGCGTTTTTCATGGAGATGTAAGTGTGGACAATGATGTGTTAATTTCGGGAGCATGGGAGGGTTTTTTTTGGCATATACAAGGTCGGTAGTTGTCAAGGAATACCTGAAAAACCCGAAATAGTCAAATTTTTCTTTAACAAAAAAAAAAAAAAAAGTCAGAAAAAATTGCGAATTTTGGCTAAGAACCTGGAAATCTTACAGTATGACCAGGTATTTTTTTTTTTTAAATCTCGATATATGAATTAATTTTACATCTGCGCTACGTCTGAAAAAAAAATGGCCTAGCAAAAGTGTGCAATTGTGGAGGGAATGGCAATTTTATTTATTTTGGAAATCTGGTTTAGAAAAAGAAAAAAAAAAGATTTAACCTTAATAAAACACACATTAAAACAAAATTTTACACTGTAGCAATTTTTTTTTTACTTGGCCCTCCAAATATACATATGCATGTATGTATACATATCCTAACTAATATTATAAATGCGAGTCAAGCCTAAGCCGCAGAATCGATTATGATAAATTTCCATGACGTTAACTGTCTTATTTTCAAATTTTATCTAAATCCGTCAAACCGTTTCAGGAAAAAAAGAGTAACAAAAATATATATACCAGAGGCTCCCAAACTGTGTGCCGCGAGCGTATGCCAGGGGTGCCGTGGAGATAATCAGTAAAATCAGTCAAGAAAAGTCTAACATTTGGTGGAGTATAATCAAAAAGTTTTCTCTGAACTGATCTTCCACAAAAAAGTTAGCCAAACTGATAACCAGTGGGCGAAAACAAAAATATTCTAGTCAAGTTCGAGAGAGTTCAGTGTCCAGTCTTTTACAAGAACTCCCTGAGATGGGGATTGGAACGCAATTCTATATCGCTCTCCCAAGAGATTCCTTTTTTGATAGTTAGCTCCATAAGCACAATAGAAATAATGAAAAACACATCCAAACTGTTCATTCTTAACTTCATATTCATAGTGATGTAAAGGTAATCTGCCACGAAAGTTTTTAGCCTGAGAAGGGAGCCCCGAAATGTTTTTAATCTTACAAGAGTGCACCGGTGAAAAAAAGTTTGAGAACCGCTTATATATACAAAGATTGACATTTATGATATTAGTAGGGTTAAAAAGCATAAGAGAGAAAAGTCCCAATATGTTTCCTAAAGTTCATGAATTTCCAAATCCTACCAATAATATAAATGTCTACGTTTGTGTGTTTGGATGTTTGTGACTAAATCACACAAAAACGGCTGAACGAAATGAAAATGAGAAAATTTGGAATGAAGATAGCTTATACCCTGGATTAACATACAGGCAACCTTTCTTGCATATAGCATAAATAAATCTTTTAGAAAGACTAGGGGCCAAGGCCCCTAGACTCGTTACGCACGCTTTTCGTATGAGGCATCCGGCCTCTAATAAGACTTATTTGTAAAAGAGGCATAATTTCAACAGACCATAGGCGTAGAGTTATATGGGCCCATGGGGCTCAAGCCCTTCCAATAAATTATGAGTTGGGGCTGAGCCCCCCCCCAATAATGTACGTTAATTTAAAATAAAAATTGCATTTTACTCAATTTTTACAATTTAAAGAAAAAGTATTTCACTCAAGTTATACAAAAAAAGCTTTTCTTTTATTCATAGAAATTTTCTTCTGATTTCGTTTTCAATCATCATTTGTGATTCATTCTGACAGCGCATAACGCAAATCTAAAATAGGAAATTTATCTCTTACTCGAATACCTTTATTGGACGGTGCAAATTATAGGTCACCGTTGCACAACCTGTGTAGATTTTGGTGTTTGTAGGGTTTATAGATTTTTACAGGACTAGAAAAAATAATTCTTTTCATACGGCCTATGGACAAAAATTCTTGAAAGTGCAGTAGCGTCTAAACGGTGCATATGATTGAGCGCAAGCTTGGTATGTATATTTTAGATCACGGCCCCATGACCTGCATCTATTTCGGTGCGTCCAGCACTGATAATGTGTTCACATAGTTACGAAGGAGAATTTTCATGCAGTGCAGCCTATGGACGCAAATCATTTAAAAAGGGCCTAGTGCCTAAATGGTTCTTATGTATAAATTCAAACTGAGTATGTAAATCATAAGTCACCGTCACACAGCTTGTTTAGATTTTGGTGGGTGTAGGGCTTATAGTTTTTGTTGCAGGGCTCAAAAAGAATTCTTATACGGCCTATAGATGCAAATTCTTAAAAGTGCGCAGTTACTTCCAGAAAGTATTTTTCTTAATACCGTAGTTCTTCCCAAATTGTTCGTTAAAAAGTTGTTTCTTCTAGAAAGCTACATTAACCTACATGCAGAGTTTACGTTTAAAAATTGTTTTTGGCCTACCCCACACCTTTCAGAAAAAGAAGTGCAGTTTTGCCCTCTACCCCACCAAATAAAGTATAGTTTTGCTCCCCCCACCAAATAAAGTATAGTTTTGCTCCCCCCACCAAAATTGGCAATTCAAACCAAGATCATCTGACGACTTGAATTTAATTCCGCTATTTGATGTTCAAAATTGCTTTTCCCCCATTGAAATACCTTAATAAGTGACTATATGCTGCTCACCAATTCCGGTTTGAGAAATGCCTGCTATGGTTGTGACGTCAGACGCATACGGTCTATACTAGAGTCCTATAGTTTCTGTGATTATTCATGTACATTTTTCTTTAATAAAATAAATTAACAGTTTTTATTAAAATTGCTTTTTTACTTAATTAGATTTATGGATTTTAATCTTCTAAAAAGCTGCATTTAACTTATTATGCTTAAAATATGTTTTTGGTGAACCCCCTAAACAAAAGTCTAGTAACGGCCCTGCGTTAGCGTCTATGGGCGCATTCGTAAACGACAAACTTGTTGCTCGAGTTTTCGTAAGAAAACTGGAATGTGTTTGTTCAGTGCAGTTCATTGCTATCAGTTTCTTTTGCCTTTACGAACAACTTCACTTTATTCAGTTTCGTCGTCAAGGAGATGTGTTTGTTTACAATATGCGTATGTTGTTAATTTTATCGAGAAGTTTTTAGTACATACTCAACAATTTGTTTTTAGTACAAATCCACAGGATTTAAAAAGAAAGAATGGCCATCAATGAAGTGCACTGATAAAAATTTAGAAATTTCAACATAAGCTTGCATTTTTCAAAAGCAGCAAAAGAACTTCAAACTTCGCTAATGGATTTATAAGCGGTTCCTCGTGAGCAATTACACAAATCCGAATACATGTTCCAACACAACAATAACAAAAATACTTTTCATAACAACATTCTTTTCAATAACAACGGGCGCCGTTTGAAAACATAAACAACGTGCAGCAAGACTTTTCTTCTCAAATGAATGAACCTGCTTCGTACTCAGTTTATTTCGTTTGAAACTAAACGCACCCAGTTTTGTATTCGAACGCTCTAGTTTTTAAACGGAATGCACTCAGTTCCCTTTACGAACACCTTAGATACAAACTCGTTTGGCGTTAACGAATTCGGCCTATATGGTGCATTCAGTTCAGCTCAAATTAGGTATAGCCCAGGCAAATAAGACCAAAATAAAACCATGCTGCCCGAAAAATAGTGTAGAGCTGGAGAAGATTTTAATCCACCGTTGGCATCCCAAATAAGTGCTGGGTGGGTTTTGCTAAGTAAATTTAGGTGGGCTTCACTTTTAGGAGCCAAAAAACCGCAAAATTTTGGCACTTTTTTCAGTTTTTCGCATATACCTTGAAAATAGTCCATCGTACCGCAAAGTGATTTATTACAAAAATTAAAGAGCATAAAATTCCGCGTCTAATGAGTCCTTAAAAATTAAATTCGGTTCAGCGGTTTAGCCACAATCGATTGTCAAAAATGGGCAATTTTTGCCAACTTGGAGGAAAAGCCGGTTTAATGCCTGTAATTCAAAAACGACCAGCCCAAATGAATTAACGCAGAGCTACCACATAGCTCTTTGCGTGTTATTTGAATGTTCTTTCAAGTTATTTGAATTTACATCATTATATATGTGCATAAGTTACTTATGATGTCTTTCGTCGTTTTGGCAAAAATGTCCCATAGACATTAAAAAAATGTCCCATTTCTTCCCAATGGCAAAAATGTCCCATTTCTTCATCATCTTCGTCAGGGAAGGGATTCTCCTCCTCTTCTTCCTCTCGAAAATCACAATAAACGTACGGCGCGTCTTATGACCGCTTCTGCGGTGAAGGAATTTCGACATGTATGCGGAATCAGACAGTTTCGGGTGGTGGTCTATTCCCACTGCTTTGGATTTAGAAATTTTTTCTACCAAGCCTGCACTTGCAAGTAGACCCTCATGGAGATCTGCCGAGCAGCCGCTTCTGTGGGAGGCAAAGAAGCTAAATTGAATGCACTTTTTGGGAAGGATTTTTGAAATAATTGTAGCCTTAGCAAATTTAGCTATGTTTCGCTGCCGCCCTTGTATACATACACAATAAACTTAACTCCTGCTTCACCAACCTGTCCAGGTGTTGCATCGGGATCTGAAAAAATGGTTATTGAATTTTGAAGGCTGAAGTTATTTTGTAATTTCTTTACAAATTTAATTTTGCCCTGTCAAAAGAAAGCGGATGTACTGTCGTACCCACTGAAGGCATGCAGAAACAATAAATGTTTTTTTTTTGTGCCATCTGAAAGCTTACACTGCCTGAGATCATAAATCACGGTATCCTGATTACCTTTACCAGGTTTTAAGAGATGGATGTTGCAAAAAGGAGACGTTGCAAATGAGAGAGCTACATAGGCTGTCATCAGGACCAATAAATCTATCTACCAATAACCGGCAGGACCAATAACCTCTCCGACAATGAACATATTTTTTTCAATACATGTTTCTAATGCAGTTGTTATAATCAAGAGATCTGCGCTCTCGATGGCTTGCTTGACCCGAAAACCTTCACTAGTCAGTTTATTCGTAATTGTGGATGTCAGACGTTTCTGATTACTTCTGATTACATTTTTTCAGATCCCGATGCAACACCTGGACAGGTTGGTGAAGCAGGAGTTAAGTTTATTGTGTATATATACAAGGGCGGCAGCGAAACATCGCTAAATTTGCTAAGGCTACAATTATTTCAAAAATCCTTCCCAAAAAGTGCATTCAATTTAGCTTCTTTGCCTCCCACAGAAGCGGCTGCTCGGCAGATCTCCATGAGGGTCTACTTGCAAGTGCAGGCTTGGTAGAAAAAATTTCTAAATCCAGAGCAGTGGGAATAGACGACCACCCAAACCTGTCTCGTCTCGCGTCTCGTCTCGTCTCGCAAACACTGTGTCTCGTCTCGCGTCTCGCAAAGAAATTGCTGTCTCGTCTCGCGTCTCGCAAATCTCGCAAAATTAAGGACTGCGATTTCGTTACCATTTTATACTAAATTATTATTGGGATTTTATTGAAAATTAATATTAATAATAACAATTACTTACATATAGCCACATTAGTAGATATATTAATAACTATATCAGCATATATCGGCATTTGAAGTAAAAGAAATTGAGATTTAATCCGTATATATAATGTCACACCGAAAATATAGTATTTATTTTTATTTACTAGCTGCGTGCCCGTTCTTCGCACTGTAGTAAACGAAAATTTTCCTAACATGAGTAATTTCAATTAATTCCAGTGATGTGGAATCTAAAATAAAAGCAAAATTATTTGACTCTTGATGTAAAGTTTGCGTTATGAGTATTAACCTGGCATCATTGCAATATAATGACTCAAAAAACTACGTCAGTGTCATTCGCGATCAGAAAAGTGAAAAGCTTAGCGGTTTGCAGAGAACTCCGACTTTCAAAATGGTTATTTCTACATCATACTGTAGTTCTACATCATACTGTTCAAGTTGTAGCATTAAATACCTCAGACACTACATGAAATGGACAACCGTTTGTTTTAAAATAGCTGCGCACCCGCTCTTCATACGAGAAGTAGCGAATATTTTACTAAAATCATATCTGCATGAGACAAAACAGATTTTTTTTTTAAGTTCAAGTAATCTCTCTGTTGAAATTACTGCGGATATATTAACACAAATTAGAATTACTTATCGTTCAGTTGTTGTAAGATAACCCTTGAAAAATTATAAACAGAACACTTTTAGTCTTTATTAAATCTCTACTATTTACTTTAACGTCAATTTCAAGTCTCTAAAATATGTGTAATTTTTATATTAATGAAAACAAGATTATATTAACGATAATTATAATTATTTGCCTAATATTTCCAATAACATTACCGTGTGTGCATTTTTAGATTTCATTATAGTATCTCAGTTGGTTAATAGACGTCTTATTTTTTGTTTATATTTTAAATTACTGAACAGTTAATTTGTTGACGACTATCCGTTTGTACTTTACCACACTAATTTTTAGCGATAGTACTACAGTCGTTATGGTCGCCCTGTTTACAGAAAAATTAAACCATAATCCCCTTAATGTATATCCAGTGTGGATTTTTTTTTTAAATGAGAAGACATCTAACAGGCGAAGATAATTTTAGAATAGGAACCCAACTGCAAGATAAAATGATGTGGAAGAAAAAAAAATTATAAAAGTTTTGCAAGCGGAAGGAAGGGAAAACATGATAATATAAACGAAAAGAGAAATAGTTTTTAAAAAAATTGCTTGCATTTCTTTCCGTCCGATATTAATATATAAGAATAAAAAATGTCATTTTAATCTCTTTAAAATAGGCCAACAATAGGGATTTAACCGCCCCTAGAAAGTTGTTACCAGGGTGGGCGCCCCCCCCCCTACGCACGCCGCAACGTGCGGGAAAGTTTGAGGATAATATCGGTACAAGGATATTTCAACCAAGGATATTCAACCATATTTCAACCTACTCAGACTAAGCATCAATGCGAATGCAAGTTGCTCTACTTCTAATCTCTCTCTATTATACCCGAAACCCGATTATCACAGGGGCAAGGGGGGGCGGTTGTCCGGTGCCCCTGAAGAAAAAGGGGGCGCATATATATCCCGATTATCTAAATTATAAATTCATATGTACTGAAATAGTAATTGATGGGAAAAAACTGAATTTCCTCTATAATATAGGTATTACATAATTGTCTATCACTAGATCAAGTTAGAGATATTTTTTGGGGTGATAAATACGATTTGATTAAAGTACAAAAACTACAGTTAACTGAAATGCAATTTTCGAGTACAACAGCGGTCAAAACTGGGTTAAAATGCTTAAAAAAGGGGGGCTCAGTAAAGGGGCTTAATGCGTAAAAAAGGGGATAGTAAGGGGGGCCCCAAACTTAATGCCCCGGGCCCCGTCTAAAAGTGGTCAGATTTGAACATACCGTACCGCCTTTCCTATTTACTTATTATTTTTCTTTCAACTCTTCTCTGTTTTCTTTTTTTTGTGACTTATGCACATATATAATGATGTAAATTCAAATAACTTGAAAGAACATTCAAATAACACGCAAAGAGCTATGTGGTAGCTCTGCGGTTATTCATTTGGGCTGGTCGTTTTTGAATTACAGGCGTTAAACCGGCTTTTCCTCCAAGTTGGCAAAAATTGCCCATTTTTGACAATCGATTGTGGCTAAACCGCTTAACCGAATTTAACTTTTAAGGACTCATTAGACGCGGAATTTTATGCTCTTTAATTTTGTAACAAATCACTTTGCGGTACGATGGACCAGTTTCAAGGTATATGCGAAAAACTGAAAAAAGTGCCAAAATTTCGCGGTTTTTTGGCTCCTAAAAGTGAAGCCCACCTAAATTTACTTCCCAAAACCCACCCAGCACTTACTTGGGATGCCAACGGTGGATTAAAATCATCTCCAGCTCTACACTATTTTTCGGGCAGCAAAAGTCTTATTTGCCTGGGCTAGTACGCAAGGTGTACCTCTCTATCTTACATGCTTTAACCTCTTTGGTCCCGAGATACACATATTTGGACATTTTTCTTTCCATTCTCAAAACGATTCCTTAGGATTTTTTTTAAAGTTCTGAATGGACGTACATATGCGTCAATGCTTTAATTTTGAATAATTGATGTTAACTCATGTAAATGTGCAAATCTTACACATTGATGCACACATTTTATTTTTGTTTGCCGCTATTTATATCTTTGTTTGTCGAATGAGAGCAAATTCAGTATGTATATTACACAAAATAATATATGAATGTCAGTGAAAACTCCGAAGTCGAATTTGTTAAATATTTTTTGCTTATTAGCGAAATTCATATAGCTGAAAAGAACTTGTAGGACATCCTTTACCTTTAAAAGTTTCTTGTAAATTTTCCTTTATGGATGATAAAAACTTTTTACTACTGAAACTGTGATTGGGAGTGAAGCTTTTATTCGAAAAATTATTTTCAAAATTCGCTTTCTACTTGTCATTTATAAATGTAATAGATTTTTCTAAATAAATATGAGATTGCTCTTTAATTTGACATGCGAGATTTTTGTCGGGTCTGAAGAGGATATAGATTTTGGTGTGTAGAGTTTAGTGTTTTACACATTTTGCAGGACTACAAAAAAGTATTCTTACACACTGCAATGTATAAACTCAAATTATTGGAAGTACACCAGCGGCTGAACACTGTGAGCTGAATTAGATTAATTTAAAAGCTTAGTAAAGATCAGTTGTTCCAAAAGTCGAGTGGAGTCACTCCAGATTTTTAAAAAATTAAAATTGGGGTATTTCCATATCATCTTCCTCCTTAGCTAAGCTGCATTTTCCTCTTATACTTCTGAAGGAAAAAGGAAATATTGCAATAATACCATTTGAAGAAACACCCAATATTTTTTGGTTCAGACTCTCTAAGCCACGTGGTATAAGAGTAGCCGGGAGTTGGGAGGGATTGATATCTGGAGTGTCTCCCCCCCCCCCCCGAAACTCTCAGAACAATTAGCATATGCTTTATGCCGAGCAGAAATTCCTTTTGTTTTGCTCACGGATGATTTCATACATACATACATCCCCACCCCTCAAAAATATTTTCCTTGGTGCTTCGCTGCACGTGAATAATCGTTATTCGTAATAGAGGAAAGCTATCAACAAACTAATTACATCATTAGCACTGCGTTTAACGTAGTGCTAATCATGAAATTTCATCATTTAAATAAATTTCATAGAACATCAATTTTAATAAATTTCATAGAACTCAATCGGATCTAGTGTTCAGGCACTAGTGATGATTTGAGTGTATAGGCCGCAATGTATCAGAATACTTTTTGCAGCCCTGTAAAAAACTGTAGGCCGTACACTCGCTCAAATTTATGCAATATGAAAGACACTGATGACATGCGTACCCAACTTGAGCTCAATCGAATACACCATTTAGACACCAGCTCATTTCAAATAATTTGAATCCTTAGGTGGTAATCTATATGAATTACTTTTGAAACTCTGTGAACAAACTGTCTACACACACCAAAATCTACGCAGGTCTTCAGACCATGACCTATAATATGCATAAGAAATCTTAGCTCAACTGAATGCGCCCTACAGATACTAGTGAATTTTCTAGAATTTCCGTTCATGGGCCATAATGTAAAAGAACATTTACTTGTTTCCCTGTCAAAAAACTATACAGAACGAAATGTATACGTGATGCATGACGCCGACCTATAATATACATACCCAATTTGATCTTATTCCATGCGCCAGTAAGACTATGTTTGCACGTGGATTTCCTTTTTCCTTTCCTTTTACTGTTTAGTTATACTTATTTTGTTACGTTTTATGTTACCTTCTCACTTTGTCTATCTTTTTCTTCTATGGTCTTTCTTCCTTCCTTTTCTATCTTATTATTTTGTATCTTTAGGGTACCAGAATAACTGAGACAACCACTTAAGTCTCGATATTTGTGTATTATGTTTGCCCTCTTTGGATTAATAGAGGTATAAGCAGGCTTCATTTGCCTTACTAAAAAACGAGAAAATCGAGAAAACCATTTAAACACTATCTCATTTTGAATGATTTGCGTCCATATACCGTAATGTATAAGATGCATTTTTTTTCAACCACCTGTCAACTCCACGCACACTAAAATCTATGCAGATCATGTGACCGTGATTTATTATGCACATACCCAATTTATCCTCAATAGAATGAACCGTTTAGACAATAGCGCACTTTGGAAGAATTTCCGTCTATAGGCCATAAGTACAAGAAACCTTTTTCGTACACTTGTAACGGTCGTGCGACGGGGGTCTATAATATATATACCAAATTTGAGCTCAATGGAATGCACTGTTTAGGAGCTATCGTGCTTAATAACATGCACACACATACATACAGGTATCTGGTAAAAATCGCATAAATGAATTCACATGACCTCAAAACGTGTGAATACATTAAAATCTCAAAGTCGAACTTTTTGCATGATTACAATACTTTCCTTACATGGTACACGTTCGGAAAGTTTAAAAAAAAAAAAAAACTTTATCTAGGCTATGCTTATGGTTCTTATAATAAATTAAATTTAGAACCATTCGGAATAAAATGATCCATTCAGACGTTTGCATTTATAAAAAATCTGGAGTGACTCCACTCGACTTTCCGAACATTTGATATTTACTAAGCGTATAAATAAATTTGATTCAATTGAATAAATCGGATCTAGTGTTGAGGCCAAAGTGTACCTAAAATGATGTGAGTGCATAGGCCGCAATGTATAGTGAATTTTTCGTAGCCTTGTAAAAAACTGTAGGGCGTACACTCGCTAAAATTTATGCAGTAAGACATTGACACATAATATGAGAACCTAATTTGATATCAATCGAGTGAATTCAAAATGGCGTGACGCAAACACTCTCGGGGAAAAGAATTATTCTTAGGCTACCAAAGCCATACTAGAATTATCTTTAAACTTAACTCGACCTGAAAATCAAGTACAGGGTGGCCATAATTAAACTGCACGTGTTCAAGGGGTGCTGTAGAGAAAACTACTGGGAATATTCCAGTGAAATTTGGTATCTACACGTTTCAGAACATGTGCAAGTCAAATATGAAAAAAAATCGCCATTTTCGACCGATAGATGGCGATGTATCGTATTTCAACGCTTCCCGGTGGCATACACAACTTCCAAAACCAATAGACAATATAAACAATATAAAACATCATTTACAGTTTATCAAAATTCAATACAATTCGCTTCAGTAATTAAATTTTTACACTATCATGTAATCAAAAATTAACGTAATTTAAGTTCACAAATTAAACAATCCATAAAGACGCTTTGGAAAACAATTAAACCCTTATTTATTCTCATTGGACCTCTTCTTAATCGTTTCATACGCCGGTATTCTTTCAGAGTAGCTGAATAACTGCTACCATTCTGATAGAATATCTTCACTAACAATGCACGTTCCTTCTTATTCAGAGTCATGATTGACCATTACTCGATGTCGTCTTGTTTTTATACTGTTCGATGAGCTTAAAATTTGCATATATGCCGCCGATAAGCGTTGAAATACGATATAGCGCCATCTATCGGGCAAAAATGGCGATTTTTTTCATATTTGACTTGCGCATGTTCTGAAACGTGTAGATACCAAATTTCACTGGAATATTCCCAGTAGTTTTCTCTCCAGCACCCCTTGAACACGTGCAGTTTAATTATGGCCACCCTGTACTTTTAAAGACATTGTTATGTAGGTATATGCTCAAATCGGACTGAAACGACAATAACTATTTTTAATAATGAAAAGTACAATTTAAAATTTCTGTTTGTTTGCAGTATCATTGTCATCGATATGTATCGTATTGAAGTCATTGTAAAGCAAAGCCCACGTTCATCCTAAAAAGCTGCAAACGCAGTGCCGTAATTTGGGTTTACGAGGCCCAGGGGTGAGAGTGAATGTGGGCCCCTTTTAATCTTATATTTTAAAAACGAAAATAGGTTAGCACGTACAGCTGCAGGGAAAAAAAAGACCCACTTGCTCTTTATTTCGCCGTCGTTCGCAGCACAGCAAAGTCATATATACCATTCGTTTGCAAATAACTCATACTTTAATTTACTATTAATTTAATTTGCATAAGGGCCCGTCTTCATATTTAATTCTGCATCAACTTTGTTTATCTCAATGACAATGTATTTTGACTTTATCAAACGAAAGAAAACCTTCAAATTACCCTAAATGTAAATTTTCACTAATTTTCTACGACATTTTCCGGAGATATTGCGAATTATTTTTTGTGCGTTTTTAAGGGACTTCTGCAAATTGAAAAACGCTATTTGTAGGTTCCGAACTTTTCGTCTATCATTCATTTCGCTCGCGAGAGTTAAAAGAAATATAATTTTCAAGGAAAATATTGTAACCATCTCTCTTAATCTCTTAAAGTTTTTTTGTACTGATAATATCAAGGGTAGAAAGTAGAATGTTTAGTCAGAGGTCCAAAGACCCGTGAGTTCATAACTTCCATCACTCGTACTCATGACTTAAAGGAAAAATGCAAAACGACTGCTCACGATTTTGAAAATCTTTCTAATTCGGAAATTGTTATTGAGTACTTCCCTTGATGGTTCTCTTAGACAGGTGAAATGTCGGCAGGAGTGAGACATAGAGAAGGGATATAGGTGGAAGGAGCCTCCTATTCTATTTTCCCGGGAAAGTTGAAGCTAAGATAAGAGCGTCGTAGGAGAAGAAGAAGAAGCGGATTTGGCTGCTTATCGTCCTTTGGTTCGCAAACTCAAGCATTTTATTTTTCTTGAAAGGGAATGGGGGGAAATGGTTTTTGCAGCACTATTTATTTTCTCCCTCTCAAGTTATTTTGAAATTATTTAGTCTTAAATTTTGTTTTGCAGAATTACTTCGAAGTTTTGGCTTTTGAAACATTTTATTTTGTTGTATTTTTTGTATTATTTTGATTATGTTATGAAACATTGTAATAAAATCTAGTAATGTACATTATTAAATGAGTTAATCTAGTAATGTACATTATCAAGCTTGATGAGAATATTTTTTCGGTGGAGATGAGGAGGAAAATTGTAGTTGGTTGGTATTGCATCCTTCTTCAACCACGTTCCTCCAAATTTTGCTTTCTCAAAGCAATCTTCTGTAAAACGCTTTGAACGCAGCTTCAAATAATCTAAAGCTTTAAATCCTCCTCTTTTTAACTGTGTTTCCCAAAGAAGTCTTCTCTGTAGATCTTTAGGAAAGCTTAAAAAAAAGTAATTCTTGATGAAAAAAAATTTGTAGGATACAGCATCGCTTTGCATTTCGTTAACAAAACATTACTTTTTCACATTGTTAAATTATCAAGTGATACACATATAGGAATCGTTAATTGAAATCATGTTTGTAACATATGAATGGTTTCCCCCCCTCAGAGTGATATCTTATTCAAAACAGAGAAATATAGCTCAGTGGCAGTTAAAAGTCAATTGTTACTATAGCTGAAAAATACCTTACATAGGCATTTGAAACAGATGTTAGAAACATGATGGATACTTGTTATTACTGAGAAATAAGATAAATTTCATTTTGATTTGATTTTTAATTTTAATTTGAAATTAAAAGTTAAATTACGTGACTTTCAGATCTGCAATACTTGGCGAGTTACTATAATCGCCAAATTGTCAATCTAGTGTTTTAAAGAACATTCATACATTTTAAACGGCTAAAATTGCAAAACATAGCTTTCCTGTGAAATGCCAGTTGTCCTCCTTTCAAGAATTTTTCATTGCATCCATATGCAGAGAAATAATGCACCCTTTTTTTGGATTAGAACCATCGACCTCACACAAAGCTATGGAGAACAGCAAAGGAAATGGAGAAATTCCACCCCGCTTGACCACAAGTCACGTGACTCGTGTGCACGCTTCAGTTTAGGGTTACAATGGGGTCCTTTCACGTCGAGAAGAAGAAAACCTCTGAATCAGCTGGTGTCGGAAAAACAATGTTATCCCGCCCATTCAATTGTATTGTTCCGCATTGCTTTTGGCAAAAAAATTATTTTAAAAATGACTTTTTTATCAGAGTAACCATTATATCTTGTAGATTTTGGTGGGAAATAAATGGGAAAAGTCACAACAGCAGCTAGTAAAACTTTTATATTGTAAATGAACCAGAAAAATGTGTGCTGTGGTCATCGGTTGTTCCAAAGGATAAGTTTGTTACAGATGCTCGTTCTGAAAGGTTTCGTATGTATTTGTATCTATTCATGTAAGTGAATATGTATGTTTATGATGTTAAATAAATATGTTTATTTTCTTTCTGTCCAAATTAGATGGTTACAAGTAGAATTTTTCGATCTTTTCCAAGCTATTCGCCATTAGGCTTAGAACGTAAACAAACATCGAATAAATGCTGCAAAGTAATATTTAATTATTTTCTTCATAAATAGTGCTTATAGTAGAATTCAACTGAAGGGTCAAAACAGGGTTTGTTCGTAATTTGGAAATAAAACACGGACGTTAAATTAGTTTGCCTCCTGATACGTTTCGTTTTTAAATTTTTGGTTTAGATATTTGTTTGTTTGGTTTCATGTTCTCATTTAGGTTTATGGCAAACATTATCTGATTGGTGTGTAAATGAAGATACAATACATTGTTATAAGTTCAATTTTTTTATATTTAGTTTTCATTTAAGCTTGAAAGCAAGTACCGATGATTGAAGCGGGCGACTGCCCCCCTCCCGAGAAAAAAGGAATTAATGATAAGATCCTATATAATGAAAAGATGCTACTTTATTCCCATAAAATGGATGCGTATTAAAATCTTCCAACTAACCGCCCCCACTCACAATTGCATAAACCCGTCAGTGCTTGAAAGAAAATGCATTAGTATACTGAATAGAACTTTTTGCTAAATAGAGGTGATGTAAAATGAATCAATAATTTTTTATAAATAGAATTAATTTATAAAGAATAATCATGGAAATGTTAACTATTATTTACTGTGTAATGCAATTATAAATGTTCGAAATAAACATATTTATGTTTAGTATTATGTATTAGTAAAGCCAATTATTTAGGTAATTTATCTATGTATTGCTTTTTTATAACGAATGTTTGAATTTTTTTGTTTGCATGTTAAATTATCAGTTTATGGAATTGGATTTTTTTTTTTTTTTTTTCATGGACAGAAATTTAAAATTTCATGCAAAGCCTGACTAAGTTATGAGACATGGGGTAGGCAATGCTCTCATGAGGGTCCCTTATAAGTTTATGTATTCACATTGGCATCCATAAGGGAGAGCATGAAAGGGCACTTGCCCCCTCCCTTTCTATCCTCAGCCTAAAGATTTAGTATATTGTCTTATGATGTAAACAAAAGTGTATCATTAAGCAAAATCGAAACGGTACTTGCATATTATCCCAGCGGTCTGGCAAGACAAGTGATTTTTTACCATGATAAATGCATGGCAGGTGAATTTATTGATGGTTTGAAATAAGATTGGCAACAGTTTGCCAGTACATTTGATAAAAAATAGTTTGGCGAGAATGATCGCCTGGATAATACGTAAGTACCATCAGAAACCAAATTGTTATAAATGTGAAATTTGCCCTTATCTAGAAAAAATTTGCGACGTTTGCCCTCTCCTAAAAATACTTCTATGCTCGCCCATATGTATTCACATGCATTACATGTATTCACACGTACATAATATGGTTTTTGTGTAGATTGATCATGTATGTTCACATATGTATCATGCACTGCACATGCATTTCTACCATAGACAATATTTCTGTTTAATAATTTGGGTCCCAGGGCAGCTGTCCGGTTACTCCCATCTACACTTCCCTTAATTGAGCTCTGATTCAATGTTATTAATTTTTGAAGATTTATAAATTAGTTTTTATTTTCATTAAACTGTCTTGTATTTATAAAACTGTATAATTCTTTGGCAGTTGGTAAAGTATTGTGACATAGTGTTAAACTTTTGAGTTCTGTGTGCTGTGATTATTTTGTACTGTGAATTTATAAACAGTAAGTGACAATTTCACTGTACATTCGAAGCAGTTTGCCCATTGTTGTGTTTAGTTTTTAATATTTGGTTATTGTTTTTAGATATTTGCTCATTGTTGTAGTTCATGAGTCTGGTTTCATCTTCTCATTCAAGTTTACAGCAAACATTATTAGATTGGTGTGTAAATGATGGTAAAGTACATTGTTATAAGTTCAATTTTTTTTATATTTGGTTTTGATTTAAGCTTGAAAAGCAAGGACAGATTAAGGAAGGGGAGACTGCACATGGCGTAATGCATTAGTATACAGAATAAGATTCTCTTTTGAAATAGAGGTGATATAAAATGAATTTTCAACTCAATAAAATTTTTTTATAAAGTGACAATTTGAGTTTCCCTTAAAATTGTAGTCTTTAAAAATTTTTATTTTTTATTTTTAGGAATGTGATCGATACAGTTCATGCCTAGATACAGTTTTATGCCTAATGAGTGCTTGTACAATTTTGCTGTACATTTGAAGCAGCAGCATTGTACTTGTACTTTTTCGGCTTGTAAAATAGGATGAAGTTATCTGCCCAGTTTTATAAGCTGCAAGAATAAAAGAAAGAAGCTGCAAGAGTAAAAGAAGATCAGCACAGGTAAGTGCTGAAGACAGATGGCAATGTGATCTCTTTGTGTGAGTATCATGATTAATTAAAACAAATTTACAAATGTATTCTATGTATTTGTAATTAAAAAAATGAAAACATTCCAAAAAGTTTTAATTTGTTAAATGTCTCTTAGAGAAATGCTAAAAAAAATGATCACTATTGTCCAATTGTAATGAGACACATGTGTAGTCGACAATAAAATGTAAACATAGCGTGAAGACAGAGGCGTAGGCAGAAATTTTTCATCGGAGGGGGGGGGGTTATGACTACTGCAACTACATATATGCATACATGTTTGTGATAAGGGAGTGAAGAATATACATTTTGTAAGGGAAAAAATTCCTCATGGGGGGGAGGGGTTATGAACCCCCAACCCCCTTGGCTACGCCCCCGCGTGAAGACCTATTCATTTTGTCAAACAGAGCAAACCACTGATGTAAGGTCCGTGGAGCAAGCTATCTCATCCCTCCTTTCTATAGAACCAACCTACTATTCATTAAAACAGATGTACATTTCTGTTCATAGCCAGATTGAAACACACTTGTATTTTCATTGTGGAAGTAATGGAACAGCTTTAGTATCGCTCGCCCGCCATTTGTTTTTCGCCAAGCCAGTGCAAAGTACCATGCTTTGTAAAAGGTTTACCTTTCAAACTCTTGACGAAGCTCTCCAGTTCCAGAATAGTGGCTATCCTTTTTTCTAGACACAAAAACATATCACACTTTTATCCATAGTTACTACGATATTAAAGAGGGTGTTCACACATTTTTGTAACGATTTTGATTTTCTCCGTGAAGTTAAATATTAATTTGAAAATAAAAATGTGATTGGCATCAAATTGTAATAAGGCTTATTTATCGTCTGTAGTATTAAAAATATTCTTTGCTTTAAAATGTTGCTGAAAAATAAACAACGGATCGAAGGCTATATTTTTTTCGCTATCTGAAGAGAAATACTCTTATTCAGTTATTAAGAAAAGATGTCAAAATTATGGTTTTAATATTGGAGAGGCTGCTCTCTGCTCTTCTGACTACAAGCATGAATGTTACTTAGCTACGGTCGCACTAGAAGTATGGTTTCATGATTGAAAATTTTGTTATTTGAATTTCATCTAAAAAACGTAATTACTTTTTTGCCGACCCTATATTATCACTGCGTTTGTTATTTCACTTTCTTCATTTAATATTATCATCTGCAATGGGCAATATACTTATCAGACTTTTGGCGGTATCTTAATTTATTTTCAGGTGAAAATTTAGACAGAAAAACGTGATTTTGAATGCTTTTCGAATGTTTGATAAAATATGGGGAAGTCCAAAGACCTAATGTTTTCAATGTTAAAAAAAGGTCAAATTCATGCCTGGAATGTTGAGGAATTGCCATTAATGAATCAATTGTCATTAATGAATCAAAATAGTTTTATTTTTTTAATTGTCTTCAAATTATTTCTAAAATGTTTTCCAAAAAAAGGACGGTTTTTAAATAAATAGTTTAGTTGGTATATTAAGTACAGTTAAACCCTATTACAACGTCATAGAAAAAATCAGTATGTATGACTCTATAACGAGTAACAACTTATGTTGATAGTGTGCTTGTGTTCAATGGGCAAGTGGTACAAAATGTTTTGACGTTATAAGAGAGTTATTACTATAATCGATTCCACTATAACCGAGTTCATCAGTATTTGTTGCCCCAGTCCTCCCTAAAGTAAAATCGTGGGTGCGCCACTGAAAGCACTACGCTTTGATCTTAGCTAAATAGCCGAGAAACGATAGCGGACAAAGTAAAAATAAATAATGCATCAAAGCAAGCTCTCTCCCCTTAATCGTAAATCAGTCTTCCTTCTTTCTTCCAAAATCTAACGACTCACCGATCCCCCGCTTTTCCCCTCTCACTTTTTGAACCAGGGGAAAATTTAAGCCACTTTGATAGCTTATCCTCGCTCTTTGATAGCTCCTCAAACCGCGCTTATCCTCTTTCCAATACTCATCATCTCTTCTCCCTCACAGGCAAAATTTGAGGCACCCCAAATACATGAGCTACCTGAAAAAATTGAACCGCGACAAAATTTGAGGAGTAGAACAAGATTTTGAATCTCCTCAAAAAGCTGAACCGCGACAAAACTTTGAGGTGTTTCAGAATTTTTGAACCACTTCAAATCGGGAAAACGAGGTACTTCCTCTTTCGCGACAGCTTTCTTGAAAATAATTCAACCTTTAAGGAGTTAAATAATCAATGAAAGAACTTAATCAGTCTGATTTACGATAAAACTGATTTACGATTAGGGGGAGAGAGCTTGCTTTGATGCTTTATTTATTTTTACTTTGTCCGCTATCGCTTCTCGGCTATTTAGCTAAGATCAAAGCGTAGTGCTTTCAGTGGCGCACCCACGACTTAACCAATTTACTAGGGAGGACAGGACTGGGGCAACAAATACTGATGAACTCGGTATTTTAGTTTATACTCCATAGTTTTTTAAGGGGCTTGAAGGATGTATAGAAGACCTAGAATCCTGGCACGAATCATTATATCATGAGTAGTCTTAATTAGTATTGAGTAATTTTAAAACATATTTCGTATTTTTGCGTATTTCCTTCTTTAAATAGATAAATGTTTTCCTCTCTGAAATAGAATAGTTACCTTCCTTTTCTTAAAGGTGTGTTTCCAGCTACTTAGCACCCCTTTGTGTAAGAAGGGTCTTACCTTACTTAGAGTAGCTTGAAATAAGTTTAGATTTAAAAATATTTTTTTCCAGCTATTCGTTATTAATGTGAGTATATATGTGTAAAAATCATTAAAAATATCTTTTTAAGTTTTTAAAAATGAAAGTAAGTTTTATTACAATTTAAAGGGTTGAAATATATTTATTTGGATAAATATTTTTTGTTTGTAAAAATATTTATTTGTATTGCGTTTCGTTTTTCCCTTTTTGTTTGTTTCTATTTGAGACATCTTTACATACGATTACATAAAAGTTTCCTAAAACAGCTCTTTTGACTTACGACTATCCATTTCAAAATCATAATTAAGTTGCAAACTTCATCACAGTCTATAATATTTTTTTAATTATACATACATATAAACCGTGTATAAATACCTAAATAAAAGTTATGCACAAATTAAATTTATCAAAACTACGTGTCTCATTTTTGTACACATGATAATGATATTCTTCTTATTATTTTGATTGTGTGTGTGTTACATTCTTGAATTATGATAGAGTGGTTTCTACATAAATTAACTTTAACTAAAATGCATGGCTACTATAAAATATTCATTCATTTTCAAAACATGTACATTGTTTCCCAAAAACAGAGTGAAAATTTTTAAACGGAGATAGGGAACACAAAAACTATTCAGAATCACTTCGCAATGTGGGGTCAAAATGTTGTTTCCATACACCAGTTAATACTCAAGCTGAAAATATATGGACGTGATAGGTAGCTTTCCTCATTAAGTTTCACGATAGAATATTCGACTCTCAAAAAGCATCTCTAAAATAAATTTATAATTACGGATTTTAGTTCAGAATTTTTTTACGAAAAATCATTAGGAGTAGGAAAAGCATAATCGGAAATTTCACTAACAGTGCAGTAATTTGTAAAAAGTTTTTATTAACAGGTTCATGCGACATATTTTTGCTGATGCATTTCTACGCAATTATCGATCTTTTTGATATGACTTATCACTTCTTAAAATTTGTCGCTCGATTTATAAGACATCTTGCATTTTCAAAAATGTTACACTTGCAAAAATGAAGACAGTGGTTGGAAATGAATACAGTGGCACGGTGCTGTACTGTATCAACGAATGATACAGTACAGCACCGTTCATACGTCTCTCATTTACACGGCTTTTAAATTTTTACGTTGTTTTCGTGCAATCCTAGCTCATCCCTATTCATTTCAATGGGGAAAAAATGTTTATGTATAAGGCGCACAATATATTTTGCAGACATTGCAGACATATCGTCTTTCGCCTTCCTAAAATTCGCAAAACTTTCTGTCTCAATCAATATTTTGATATTTTGAAGAAACTTTTCCTACATAAAAAGTCGAATGAAGGATGTATAGAGAGAGCTGTACGCACTCGACTACATAGAGAGGCTCAGAAATTACGTTTATGAGGGCACGAGTGAAAAAAAAAACATTTCAAGAACTTAATTCAATCTTTAATTCTAGAATAAATACAATCAGCGCATCAGATGACTCTGAAATATTTTTTTAATTCAATGTCTGCATGAAATTACACCATAATTAACGTACAATGTATGTTCATTTAATACTAAAAATATGCAGTATTCATGATATACTACAAATAAAATTGGTACTATATCTTAAATATTATTTGTCTCACTTTCTTGATCAATGTTTTATTTTGAAATTATGTTATTATTTTGAGTGTAAAAACAATTATGGAGTAATTTACTAGTGTCCCAAAATATTGAAATTATAGTGATCTCTCTCTTATACGCGTTCTAAGAGACCGATTTAGAGTTGCGTTTAACTGAGAGCAGCGTATAACTGAAAGGGTCTCATTTTCTAACTCTTCATCTAAATAATGAGAGACAAAACATTTGAAAAAAATATGCTTGATAATATTTTTTTTTCAGTTAAAAAGAGTAATATTACATTCTAAAATATTTAACTATACAATTTGGTCTAACTTTTAGTTCCAAAATAGAGTGTATGTGTAATTTCATTTTTTAAAATATTCCTTTATGAAAATGTGGTGTGATTTATTTCTGTTCAGGCTGCGTTTGTAATACAATCTCTTCCAACTCATTAAAATATGTTATTCTTCTTGAAGTTAAGTCATTACTCATAATTACAGATGTGTCACTTTTTCTAGCCTAGAAAAGCAGATCTATATGATGAGACAGAAAGATCAGTTGCATCAATATTATCTTATTTATCATCTTCACTCGTAACTCATTAAAAACTGTTTCAATGCCTAAGTTGCTTGATATTATATTTTCATCAACATTCCCAACATTCACGTTTTTAAACACCCTGTCTTCGAGGACGACGACGGAGAAAAGTACACCTGTGTGACAGAATTTGTGAATTGCGCTGTTTATTTTCGCATGTAACTGAGAGAGATAATTCAAAGCGGCGCTAATAAGTAAGAGGCCTATACCATTATTTTCCTATTCCTCGTGACGGGACCTTCCAAAATTCGCGTATAAAAACTGAGAGGCGCATAAGTGAAAGGTTACTGTATTACATTTACATAAATTTGTATTACAGTAGCGTTAAACCTGTAACAATAAAAATTATTAATTACTGTTTCATTTACACGCCCGCTTTAGGTTGGTTCCTTGACAGACGTATCAGCGGAGCTTTGGTGTATTGGAAAATACTCGCTAATTCACAAAAGTTGACGACACCTGGCTTCCACATCTCTAGAATGGGCATGACTATCGGGCGAATAGTCATGAGGATGACATTGACTTATACCCTCTTGTCCACAGATTGTCGTTGTTCATATGTCCATGGATAGACAATTGCACTATCCATGGATATAGGTGCCATTGCCACCGAAGGGGTTGGACTTCTGCCTGTTGGCACCTAATTTTGAACCAATTCCAGATGATGGACCACCTATCACCGGATATCGGCACTCCCAGAGGTATCGTCTGAACATGGAGGACATTGGAGCTACGACAGATTTTACGTGCACCAGTTCAGATTACCGTACACGGTCCCACAGCAGTCCATCTGCGAGAGGAGTACACCCTCCCAAGCGCTGGCCAAGACGGATGCTGCTTCACTTTCCGTGTTCTTATAAGAACGGGGCTTAGCGATGGGGCACTGCGAGATATCCTGTAACCTCGATGCATCCACCATACAGGAAAAAAACTAGAGAAAAAGAGAAAAAAAAGTTTGACCACTAAAGAAAATTGCTGCAGCAAAATAGACTATAAAATTTATTAAAGTGTAGATTTTCAATACAAATGAAAATAATTTACGAAATTACTTTTTTAAATTTCATTTTCTTGTTCAAAGATTAATTTAGAATTACTTTCAAACCTATAAAAGTTTTCCATTTAATTATACAGGGATAGCACAAATGAACAAATTACAGATATTTCAATACAAGCGATACATGAAATTAAAGAAAAAATTATAAACTGTTTATTAGCATTAGGGTGCTATTTCGCTCAGTACGAGAATTTTGCCTACGAATTTTTGTCTACGCGATATTGTCGACAAGTTTTGTAGATATGAACTGAGATGGTGAAGATATTTTCAAATGTGTTCACCAAAACGCGACAGTTTATTATAAATATATTTCGAGTATAGTTAAAAAACGCCTAGCGCATATTGTAAAATAGTTTTAGTACGCGATTTTAATATAGATTTTAATTCCGAAAAAATGTTATATAGAGCAGAGAAGTCAAATACGGTACAGTCATAGATTAGATACACTAAACAGTTTTGGTAGGCGATTTTAATATAGATTTCTATTCCGAAGAAGCGTTTCATGGAACAAGGTAGGCAAAAAGTTACACTCATGGATTATGGGGCCCATTCCAAATAGTATTTAAAATGTCTACGCGATATAGTTGGAAAATGCCTATAGTTCGAATATGTTTGTCGAAGATTGTAAAACAGTTTCAGCAGGCGATTTTAAGATAAAGTGATTTTCAATGCATGTATGTGATACATGAAGCTTCTCTGCAATCTCACATGTTGTACTGTGATGATCCGAATCGATTATTGCTTTGATTAGGGCGTCATCAACTTCAACTGGACGACCAGAGTGTTTTTCATCTTCGAGTGAAAAATCACCAGAACGAAATTTGGCAAGCCAATTTTGACACTGCCGTTCTTTTAAGGCTTCGTCACCATAAACAGCACATAACTTTTTATGAGCTTGCAATGCGTTTTTCCCTTTGCGGAAATAAAAAAGCAAAATATGACGAAAATGTTCCTTTTGATTGTCCATTTTTCAACGAAGGCCAAGTGAAAACTACGCAACCGATCAAAGAACTTTTTTTACTGATTGACAGCTGAATTGCCAACTATCAAATAACAAAATGTGTTTTACATTTGTAAATCGTCTGCAAACCTAAAAATTCAACTGAAGCCATCTATGAGTGAAATCCGCAATTACTTAGTTGCCAACCCAATAGATTTCGATTCCAAAGATGTGTTTTATGGTACAAGAAAGAGTTGAATCCTATTTTAAGGCCCCCACTCTCTCCAACCTAAAAAGTCGTCGCAATTTGACGAGTTTTGCAGTCACGGGTCTCTAGGAGTTATGCACAAGTTTCAACGCTCCCGAAAGAAGTAGATGAAAACTAAAGTGAACAAATTAGCGATAAACGCACCAGTTAAGGAATTTGAAGACACTTAATTATTAAAACTACATTAATGGCCAACCCACAATAAATAAATAATGGAATGCTGTATTTACTAGTTGTTCCAAATCGCCATTTTATTTCTAAATTATGTATGCCACATAAATACAAAAACTCGTCATGGTAACTGCATATGTTTAAGTATCGCCACCTCGGCGAGCGTCGGGGCGTTAAAGTAGTACGCAACTCAAGAAAGACAAACGCATTCTATTCAAGGATTATGATTTACACTGGAAACAATATTTAGAATGGTGAAGTATAGTTGGAATATACTTGGCGGAGATTGTAAAATAGTTTTAGTAGGCGATTTTAAGATAGATTTCGATTCCATAGATGGGTTTTATGGAACAAGGAAAAAAAAATACGGCACAATCATGAATAATGATACACTTTTCAACTTAATCTAATAAGGAAGTAAAATTGGGACGACACATAAATTATAATACGCTTTTAATATATAGAACTTTAGTGCGTATTTAAAATCTTAACGTGATTGAGATTTCTGAAGTGTTTCAGAGAAACTGTAACGTTTCCTTATTATTTATTTATTTATCTATTATTTTCATTTTGCTGTTTATTATTTTTATTTATTATTATCTGAAAGTGTTTCAGAGAAACGGTAAGGTTTCGTTTTCATTTATTTATTATTGAAACATTACCGTTCTTTTTTTTATTTTGCACACGTATGATATAACCTAGAAATTTTCCCATTAAGTGTCTATCCCAAGAAAGAAACAATTAAATGATAATTTAAATAGTACATATTCATTAGTGTGGTGCGAAAAACAATTTTTTTTTTTACCACACCACCATACGGGAAACGTCACCATATACAATAGTTGCGATTTTGATAGTTAAATTAAACCCTGAAATTTGGATGAAATTTTTTAATATCTTAGGCCTCCTCAAGATCCACGAATTTTGGAAATTTTAAGAAAAAACGTTTTAAAATCAACTATTCTTTTCACTAGAAAAATAATAAAAATATGAA
Source organism: Cheiracanthium punctorium (assembly GCA_038373885.1). NCBI lineage: Eukaryota > Metazoa > Arthropoda > Arachnida > Araneae > Cheiracanthiidae > Cheiracanthium > Cheiracanthium punctorium. Next base: position 44,115 of record JAWZYV010012724.1, on the reverse strand, counting down.
ATGTCACCAGGTTATTTATTTGCACTTTTGAGTATATAAACATTTGTATAAAGCTTGCCGAAGTAAAATTAATTCTTAGGCCTCCCCAAATTCCTCGAAGTTGAGCGTTTTTCACTGAAAATGGTACGCAAAGACGTGTAAATAGAGAAGATACTAGTTTGACCTTCTCATGTAAGGAGTAGGTTATTTCACTCAGAAATCAGACTTTTTTTCAAAACATGGCATTAGCTTCCTGTCGGATGTTTTTGCTCGGATGAATTCATCTCTTACATGGAGGCCACACACATGAAGAGCAGATTCTGTCACAATCCTAATCATCCTCTCAACTGCTTGGGAAAGGCAAGGTATTTTTAGAAATTTATCGCAAGAACTTGGATGTTTTTCCGACTTCAGTAATTCCTGTAACACACTATTTGTCCATTTTTTTTTGTGATGGGAGGCTCAGTCACAACACATTCTTGCCAATGGATAAGGTCAATGTAGTCATTACTTTCGAAATTCACCTTTGGAACCTGAAATCTTCAAATGCTCATTGTTTGTTGCGAAGATTTTCTGGCCTTTATGATACGCTGAATGGCGAGCTGATGGACAGATATTCTGTCGTCGAATAACATTGTAGCGAGTACATTTTCTGCATGAGCAAAATACGCGATGTTTTGAACAACGTCTTTATTATACCCTTTAAATTATCTGGGAGATACTGAAATCGAGATATAAAATATTGCAAATTCCTTGGGTCATCCTCAAAGGAAATGTTACACTTGATTCTGAACCATGTTGGTACATATACTTTCATTACGATTGTGGCTAATACAATAAGTTGTGGTGTTGGATAAGATGTTCCAAAATGCAATTTGCGAACGATAGCCAGCGAGAATGAGAAAGTTTTCCCAGGGTTTCTATTTGCTAGATCCTGTGGGCAATAACCAGAGGAAACAGCCTTATAAATTTCCCACAAATAACGTTGATCCGTGATATGATCTCCCAAGTCAATATCCGACTCAAACGAAAATTCAATTTCCTGGAACTTAATGATAGAAAGGTTAGTGCACGTCTTCAGGGACTTACCAATCAATCCACTGAATGCTCTTGGTCTTGGTGTTTTCCCGTCAACTGCTTCTGTAAGGTGGCATAAAGGCTGTTTATTAAAATGAAATTGATATATTTGTCCAATGCACGGGAAAACTGAGCTTTCCTTCAAGGCGTCTAATTACACGTGCATTTAACCGGTATTAGTCACTTCCCCATCACTTCCAATAAAGGCTAATTCTGATAAATCAAAAACTTTCTCATTTAATAAGCTGAATATAACATCGGAAATGTCCTTTGAACTCTTACTCCTCGGTGCAAAATGTCCCAAATAGACAGAACCAGGTTTTTCATCTAGTGTAATATGCTCCTCCCATACTTTTCTCTTATGCCACTTGCTGTCATCCATTTTCGTAATTGTAAGAGTTTCATCCCTTCTTCCGTCAAAAAAGAAAGCTATGATCTTCTGACCAGACAGTGGCGGATTAATGCAAGTTTGTCGGTGGGGACAGTTAGTTAAAAGATTGACATATACATCCATTTTATGATAGTAAAATAGGTTTTTTTACATTAATTTCTTTTTCTAGGGGGCGGGGGAGTCGTCCCCTCCACCCCCCTTTAATCCGCCCTTGTGACCAGACCTATTACCTCACCTTGAATTGTTTGACGTGTCTTGTTACGTGACGTGTCTTGGTGTACTGTTATCTTTCGTATGTACTTGTATATATCCACTTACATCATGAAGCAAAGCTGACGCATGATCAGCTGTAGCTCGATTACTGACGCTTCGCCTATCACACTTTCTGGAAAACACAGATAATTTTATTTGAGACTTTGGTTCCAAAATCAGCTGAAAGCGCTGTGGAATGAAATCAGGATCTTTCTGGGATAGAATGGGGGGGGGGGGGGAGTAATAATTTAAAGAAGAATACAAGCTGAAAATCAGGACGATGCTTACAAAAAGTATGTGAGAGGTGAGATTTGTTAATATCAAGCTCATGTTGGTAATAAAGTGGATGTAGACGAGTTTGCTTATTTAATTCATCGAGCTATTTTTGGAGTAAAAATGGCAAACTTCATTCAGGGATTTGGGGAGGTCTAAGAATTAATTTTACATCGGCTAGCTTTTTACAAATGTTTATATACTCAAAAGTGCAAATTAATAACCTGGTGACATTTCATAATTTTTTTTTCTTTAATGAAAAAAACAATTGATTTTAAAGCATTTTTTCCTATAATTTCCAAAATTCGTGGTTCTTGAGGAGGAGTATGATATTAAACAATTTCATCCAAATTTCAGGGTTTAATTTTACTGTCAAAATCGCAACTATTGCACATGGTGACGTTTCGAATTTAAAAAAAAAATGTTTTCCGCAGCACCCTAATATTCATAGTTAAAAATGGCTTGACTAGCATTCATTGTATTGAGCAATAATTTTTTGTGTTACCAAGTATGACGCAAATTTTGATTATTTCTGCTTAAAATATTGTTCTGAAAAAATGTGAACTGAACTGGACAAAAATCAAAAGATTAAGGAAAATGTTTTTCATTAAAAACTACTATTTATTATTATTAAAAAAGTATTGTTTATTGCTTACAAACTGAAAAACTTTTCAGTAAAGTATGTTTTCTTAAACTATCGTACTGGAAAATTGCACCCACATGCATATTAGGTCAAATATATATATATATATATATTTAATTAAATATAGTACTTCTTTATACCAAACACAGATGCTTCAATTAAGGAATAGAGATGGCCAATGATTCGATGAGTCGAAACAGTGATTCGAATCTTAGTACTGGTGAGTGGCTCAGTCTTTACACTCATTGTCTACTGATTCGAATCTCAAGCCCTCAACTGTGGGGAAATACATTCCAACTGCGAAGGGAAGGAAAACTTATTTTCCCTTTGCCGTTCCCAGAGATTTCCCTTACTCCTTCAACTCTTTTCGACTCTTTACGACTCTGAGTCGATAGGTGATTTGAAACAGCAAATGAGTGGGTGTGGGTGAGTTGGTAACTGAGTTGGTGCAGCAATGAATCTTTACTGATTCAGTATTTCGCTCTGTTTCGGTGACTGCATACGATGAATCTCAACTCAGTAGAATCTCAAATGTTTCAGTGATTGTATGCGATCGTTGAGATTCGTTAGTTTTTCGAATCTTCTATCGACACAGAGTCGAAAAGACTTGAAAGGAGGTTTCATTTAATTGGAGTTTTTTTTTTCGAATCTTTGGTGTTTCATTTCTTGGTTGGTGCTCGGATTTAAAGTTTTATCTGTCTGTGGGTGTGGAGTGGGTCGAACATCGTTTGCTTTTGGTGGGGGGCATAGGCGTTACTTCCTAAGGGCAAGAGGGGTCAATCAGCCTCCCCCCCCCGAAAAAAAAATTAAGAAAATTCAAGTATCAGAGCTATTTAATAATGATATTTTCTACAATCCGAAACATTTTGTCACCCATCCAAATATTACATGCCAATTTACGCCAATGCTCGTGGAAGAGCGGGGGGTGTCTCAAAGTTGTTTAAACCTTTTTCACTCGGGGGGATTCTCACCTTCCAACTTGTCTGGCTGGTTTAATATTTGTTTAAAATTTAATGAAACATCCCTTCTCTACTTTTAACTTCAATATATGTCCAATCAAAAAAAAAAAAAAAAAACAGACACGTTAAGTTTACATGGTGGCGGGTTTTCATGTGAAGGGAAATAGAATAAAATAAAGTTAGGATTGTGCTTGTCACTTTTAATGAAGGATAAAGGGGCGGTATTAAGCGCTCCCACAAAAGGACTTTGTAGTAAGCAAAATAACATTTCGCTTTATTGCTGCAGATTTCGTTTAAGATATTTTCTTACCTTGTTTGTCGTTTAAGGGGAATGATTTTATTTTCTTTCGTAATTCAGAGAAATACAAAATAGAGTCTAAAACAGTGTCGTAGTTAGTGTTATTGACAGTGGCGTAGCCAGGATTTTATTTCGGGGTGGGCTGGGTATCAAATTTAAAGATAAAGTTCAATTGTAAGCTAAGTAAAGGGTCCTATTTTTGGGAGCAGCACCTCAGTAGGACTGGGCCAAAAATCAATAAATATCGACATATTGGTTTTATTTCAGTATCAAATATCCGATATTCCCATTTTCATTTCAGTGAAATCTCGAATTCGATAAAGGTCAAAAATACAGGCCGGCGATAAGAAAATCCTGAGATCAATACCAGCTTGTGATGCTTTTGCTACTGCTTTCTCTCCGTTGATGACGATGCCGGATCGCGGAAAAAACAGCTCCATGGTCTATTAGTCTAATTGCCATAATTAATTAACGTATATCTCGGAAACTATCCACCGGAGCGCGTTTTTATTGATTCTCGACCCCCCCCCCTAGACTCAACACCCCACCGATACTTAAAATTTCGAATGCTTTGACACCAAACTTAACCTTTTAATCTTACAGGCCCAGGGGGTCATACGAAGCTCCCCTATATTTTCAATTTGGGCATTTTAAACAGGTGCCTCCTCCGGCGGCATCTCCAAAGTCTGGAAACCATCCCAGAGCCAATTTCTACATGTTTGCAGTCCTTTTAAGCCTCAATCATGGTTAGTTAGTCTAATTACCATAATTAATTAACGTATATCTCGGAAACTATCCATCGAAGTGCGTTTTTATTGATTCTCGACCCCCCCCTAGACGTACACCCCATCGATACATAAAATTTCGAATACTTTGACACCAAACTTAACCTTTTAATCTTACAGGCCCAAGGGGTCATACGAAGCTCCCCTGTATTTTCATTTCGGGCAGTTTAAACACTAGTTTTACTGGAGCAAGGAGAGAGAGATGCTAACTGCCCGAGAACTCAGCGGAGAAGAAACCCGATGAATGGGTGAAGGGTGTTTAAATAGTACGGCTTTCGGCGCAGAGAGAGGGAAAATTTCTTTAGTTGTTTTATTGATTCAAGATTCGAAACATCGAAGTAGTGAGTGAGTCGAGATTCGAATCAGTAAATTAGTTGAACCGCCCATCTCTACTCTCCGCTTATAATTTTTATATAATTTTAATACATATAAACAATTAAAAATTAGTGGTTTGATTTTTCCGAAAAATCTTACAAGTTGGCAATTATTTTTGTATTCCTCACTTTTTGCATGGTGTATACATATATATACGTGATGTATTAATTTCAAAATCAAAGCCATTTTAGGAATTAGCTTCCATTATTCAAATCATACCAAATGCTTTCTTATTCTCAAATTTACTCCATGACACTTCGTCAAAAAACTTAATTTTGCTAGAAGTACTTTTTTCATGCTCTTCTTTTAACCATGGACATCTCCTCACCCAATCTTCTTCATTGCAAAATGGCGTCATGACCCATTAGCATCACTCAGCTATAGATGTCACTGCAATCGCGCTCTTTAGGACGCCTATGATCCCAGAATAATTATACAGAGCGATTCAGTACCCTTAAAATACTTTAGGAGAAGATAGAACAGCTCATGTATAGTACAAATCAACATAGAGACTCTGGTCTATCTCCAACTGCTTTCCCACTATCACGGATAGAATGAAAAAGTTCAAAAACTTGGTAAATACCTTATTTCTGCAATTTCGAAACACGCTAGACAAAAAGTAACCCTATATTTAGAAAGAGCAGTAAAAACCCTTTAAAATGACGCCAATTATCTTACGATTTCTAGAATTGATGCCGAGTTACAAGCGATGAAACAGTAAAAAATGTAGAAAAAATATGCCAACATTTTTAAATTCTAATTCCGCAAAAACAATCAGTAAAATTTACTGATCCATTCTGATAGCTTTCGAAAAAGCTTACAGTGTACTATATCTGTTGTCCAGCTCAGAAGAAATTGAAATTTTTCTTCTCTGCACATCATTGAATTTCTTGTTTCTTAAAAAATTGGCTCCGCCGTTCCGAATCATATGCACGCCTCCAGTCAGCTTTCGAAGCTCTGATGTTTCTGAACTTATTTGTTTTTTCTCGTAAATCTCAAAAAAAAATTGCTTTAGAGATTTGTAGGTACTTCCAGAGCAACATTTTTTGGAAGTTAAATCCAAGAAATAATGTGTTTTAGGAAATTAAAATATTAAAAAATGTGGTAAATAATGCTAAAGATTTTTTATAAAAACTTCAAAAAATTTTCATTTAAATGTTTTTCTTAAAAGTGAACGCATTAAAAACAAAATGGAAAGTGCTTCTCATCGTACAAACCACTATCACCCCACACGAAAGCGGGAATGCCCACTAGTGGACGGTAGAGAGGAAATTGAGTTTCGCTAGGGTAAAGGATAAAAAAGGTTAAAACTGCTATCATCACCGCCCATTCATCGCGATTCGTGCCAAGAACTCTTGGGCCCTTCATATTTGATTATTCTACCGTACCGAAAGGTCCGGTTGTTCCAGAAAACTTGCATAAAAATCTTAATGACGGACAGGTTGTTTTCAAAATGTTAATTTCTATAAAAATTATTCTGTTCAAATTTCTGGTTGTTAGTTTTATTTAACTGATTTTAAGCAATTGTAGTTTACTGATATACTGGGTGACCATAGACATAATTAAACTCTGCCTATTGAGGCCATGCTGCTGTTCTAAAATGTGGATTAATCTGAAAATTTTCAGACTTACCATTCAACCAAAACAATGAAAGATTCCAACAAACAAGGTCAAACAATTCTACTTGAAGACGCATTACTGCCAAAATGCTCGAAAAAACACGCAATAAATAACTGTTGTTAACAAAAGTGCCTCAGATTCTTTATTTTAACATTTTAAAGCATTGTCGCATTCAGTCAATATATCATGTACGCCATAAGGGGACACTGGTCCGCAATTAATTCTGATATCGAAATTTCCAAATATTTGTTTCAGCATTTCCCTGGTTTTCGTAGAACAGTGTCACGATTAACGTTGCTAGTCATCCGATCTCGACTTTTTTATGTCCCCAGAACTCACTCTCAATCCACCTGCTGTGTTTATGCAAATTATTATTTTTTTTTTTTTTCAATTGCAGAGCTACAATTATCATTCTTTGTAGTGCTTCAGATTGCAAAAATAACAGTTTTAAATACCGCACTTCTATAAAGAGTGTAAAATACAAGGTATTAAGGCCCTTTTGTTGACTGCAGTTATTTATTGTGGGCCTTTTCAAGCATTTGGCTGTAACGCACACTCTAGACGAAATTATTTGAATTTTTAAATGATAGAATTTTTTAGAACATCCTATTAAAGGTCTTAACATCCTTAATTTTTGGAACAATCCGCATATTATTTGCACTTACAAATTATTATCAATAGGCCGTGTTTCATTACGATCGCTTCCAGAAAGATCTGTGTTCTCAAATTGAATTTTGCCCCTCATATTCAGGGGGAATTTTACTTTTCTGGGGTTTTTTGGTGGAGCCTTAGAAATGAATATATTAACTTGACATCAGCAAATGATATGCTATACGCTTTTAATTCAGAAGATGTGTAAAGTGAAAATTTCGATTCGACAACTTTAGAATGTCTAAACTGGTCATACTTTTCGTAATCACATTGTTTCAATAATATTTATTTGCATTCCTTGCCTTTTTTTGTCTTGCACACAACCATCTACGTAACGGTAATCTAAATTTATTCTAAAACAGGAAAGCTATTTTCAAAATTCTTCTCGTATTTAAATCATACAAAATGCATTCTTATTCTGAAATTCATTCCATGACGCTTCGTCATTAATCCAGATTATTCTGGAAGTATATTTTTCCCACGTTCTGCTTTTAACTGTGCATATCATTTCTACCTTTCCGTCGGAAGGAAATGCCCCCCTTCTCGACTGCAAGTCAACAACACTGTCTTTGAATGGGCCGATAGTGCCACATATCTGGGAATTGTAATCGACAAAATCTTAACCTCGAAGAAGCACTTTGCCAAAACCAGGCGCAAGATACCCACTAAAAATAATCTTAATTTTTTTCTTCAGAAAATGCCATATTCTTCAGACATTCTGCAGAAATCCTAACTAATATTATAAATGCGAAAGTGAGTTTGTTTGTTTGTTTGTGACGCTTTCACGCCTAAACTGCTGAATCGATTAGGATGAATTTTGATTTAGATTTAGATGGGACCCTGGAGAAGGTTATAGGCTACTTAGAATTTTAGATTTTTAATTACTTTTTTAATTATTAATTATAAACTCTTTTTACGTTGCCATGCTTGGCCAGTTTCGCCCGTATCAAATGATTCATGTTTTGAGCTAACAAGAATGCTATTACTTAAATAAAGAAGCGCGGGCATCTGAAAAACATTAAATACCATGGAAATTATGCCAGTTTGATGCCAAATCTATCTATCTATAATAATAAAAGTGAATGTTCTCCAGACAAATCTACAGAAAGCAGAGCTTTGAAGTTTTGAGCGTATAAGCCCATGACTTTGGTAAAGTGCACCTGAGGCTCACAATTTTGAAATTTTAATTACTTTTCTAATTATTAATTAACCCTCCAAGCGGCTGAGACGTAAAATCCCGTTCACTACATTCCAGTTTTCACTGCAATGCATCGATAATTTAAATTATTTATAACACCAAGGCATCATAAAATAAATTTCGATATTAAAGCTTATGGGTATTTTAGGAGTTAGCTTTTTAATAATTACAAATCTTCCTATCAAAATTTTATTTTTTAAATAATTTTAAAGCTGCATGAAAATTTTGCAGTGAAAACAACTATACATTATTTGCCCATTTCCAAGACGCTCAGAGGGTTTTAAAAACCATTTTATCGCCCGCACAAAATGATTTATGCTTTTGAAATAAAGCAGAAATTCTATTTGCAGATTCACATGCATTTGCAAAACATGAAATGGCATGGAAATTATGTTGATTTTACGCCAAATTAAAAAGCATTAGAAATAAAAGTCCAAATGTGATTCTTAAAGTTCATAAATTTCCAAATCCTACCAATAATATAAATGTATACGTTTGTGTGTTTAGATGTCTTTGACTGAATCACACAAAACTGGTTGAACGGATTTGGAAAAATTTGTAATGAAGATAGCTTATGCCCTGGATTAACATACAGGCATCCTTTCATGCATATAGCATAAATAATTCTTTTACAAAAACACTCAAAATAATTCTTATGCATTGCGCTGTATGGAAATTTTATAGCTACTAAACCGATTCTAAAACTTTTTTCACTGATTGAAGTGTTTGTGTTAGGGAATGCAATCCCGCACTGTTTTTCGTCCTGCGGGATTTCGAGATTGAGATTCATTGATCCCGCGGGATTGACATTTCATTTAGTTAAGACTTCATTTCTAAGAAAAGTAGAAAAAAAGTAAGATTTTAAGCATTATGAAGTTTAACTTTAATAATAATAATTAATCTTATGAAATAATTAATACAATAACTTAGAAATATGAAAATTATAATCATGATATTCAGATTAATATACTAAGTTATGTCTGATGTTAGTTGCTAAAAACGAGGAATATACAATTTATAGATATGTCAACATACTTACGTTATTTTCTTAGTTTGCTGAAAAAAGAACGTACAAAATGGAAATATCCAATGAATCATTTCCTAGTCTAGATTTAATTTTAGTAAAATAATTAAAAGTGCGGATTAAAAATATTAAAAACTAAAATGAAAACTTTTTATAATTAATTCGTAACTTTCATTAAGAGATAAATAGCATGAAATATTTCAGTTCATTTGGACACTGGGAACTTTACGAAAAGTTTATGTTGCAATGTTTAGATTTAGATGGTCGATCCAGACACCCATTGGAAGATAATTTTAAAAAATAAAACTTATTAATTAAATAAAATAAATAATAAACTAATTAAATAAACTAAATAATAAATAACTAATAACAAATAACTAAATAAATTAAAATGTGTAATTATTGATTTGTTTATTGTTAGGCATAAATATGCAAAATTTTTCGGTCTATTGATTGGGAAAGCAGAGTGAAATTGTAATAAAAATAATTTATTTCTCAGCGTCATTCCCGCAGCATTAGGATTGTAATAGAATCTAAAAAAAGCAAAATTATTTGACCGTTGACGTAAAATTTCCGTCATGAGTACTAACCTATCATGATTGCAATATAATGACTCAAAAAACTACGTCAGCGTTATTCGCGATAAAAAACTGTAAAGCTTGATGGTTTGCAAAGAACACTCACTTTCAAAATGTCTTATTTCTACATTATACTGTTTTTTAGGTTCAAGTTGTAGCATTAAATACCTCAAACACTGTATATGAAATGGACAACCGTTTATCATACTTGATATGGGAAGAAGCCAATATTTCACTAAAATCACATCTGCGTGTGACAAAGCAGAATTTCATTTTTAAAAAAGTTCAAGAAATCTCCTCTGTTGAAATTACTGTGAGATATATTAACGCAATTAGAATTACTTATCGTTTAGTTGGTTTAAGACAGCTGTTGAAAAAGGATAAACAGAACACTTTTAATTTCATGAAATATTTATTAACATTGTATATTGTGATTTATTTATATTATCCATACAAATCTACTAATACTACCTATTACGCATATTTATACTATCTATCTTCGCTTCTCCTTTTTCTAGGATCGATTTAGAGAAACAGCTTACAGTATTTGGCACAAATGGGACCTTTTTATTCTATGGCGATTCTTTGCAATTTACGCATTAGCATGAACAATAATCATTTCACATATAAGATTGGCGCAGGGGGCGTAGCCAAGGGGGGTTTAGGGGGGGTCATAACTCCCCTCCATGAGGAATTTTTTGCCATACAAAATGTATATTCTTCACTACATTATCACACCCCCGTATACATATTGTTACGAATTTTCGAGGCAACCCGCTGCTCTGGGGCTTAAAATGGTTTAAAATTCGTAATCTACGCTTCAAATAGATAAATTTTGCTTTTTGTTGCATCAAAATCGGCCAATTAGAACCGGAGATAAGGAGGTTTTGGTTTCCCATTCAAATATATGGGATTTCTAGAAAACTCGAGAAATATTAGTCCTAGAGCTTAGATCTCTTCACTTTTGAGGACTTATTTTTGGCGCCAAATTTGGCGATATTTCGCCAAAAGTCGCCAAGCTTGGCGACTTTTTGGTCATTTGGCGCGATTTTCCCAATGGGGCCTGGAAGTTGTTTTTCCTGCATTAAAAATGCATAATAACCTAACATTTCTCTTCTATTACGTAATCAAAATTCACGCTTTATGTAGAACCCTCGAGAAATTGACTTTTCTGGAAACCTCTTGTACCTCCTGCGTCGGCTATTTATAGAAGCGGGCATCGCCCCGAAGTCAGTCAGTTGCGAGTTGAACATTCAATGTGTGAAGAGCTCTGAGTACGCTTGTTTTGTGTGAACTGATAGTGCTATAGAAGCTGTGTTTTAGCTTGCTTTGTGAAGCTGTTTTTAAAGTGCTGTGTGTAAATTCTTCATTGCTGTGTCTTAAGGGATAGTGTACTATATCCCTTGAATATTTCCACGGAATTTTTGCCTGTAAAAGTGACTTATTTTGTGTGAGAAATACAGCATTTGTGAGAGCTTCTGATCTAAGCGAACTGTTAAAAGCACGTTACTGCTAGATTGTGCTTGTGTATTGTGAACAGCTGATTGTTCTACGAAGTTCTAGAAGCAATAAAGTTTGTGTTCCATCCTGACAAGTGCCTTTTTACTTGAACTTTTTACACCAACTGGACTTTAGAACGACGAACCCCAGGAGTAGCAGAGTAATTCCGCAACATTTGGTGTCAGGAGTGGGGTTCTAAAGAAGGACTTTAATTTTCCAGTTTATGGTTTTGACTAGAAAAAAAATGGAAGAACAAATTAAAAAGCTCATAAATATGATGCAGGAAATGAAATCCGGACAAGATGAGATAAAAAAAGAGATGAAAGCCGGACAAGACGAAATGAAAGCTTCACACGATGAGGTGAAAACCGGACTAGAAGAGATGAAAGCCGGACAAGATGAGATGAAAGTCGGACAAGATGAGATAAAAGCTGTACAAGGCGAAATGAAATCCGGATTGGACGAGTTAAAGACAGCGCACAATGAAGTGAAAACCGGACTGGAGGAGTTAAGAGCCGCACACGACGATGTGAAGACCGGACTGGAAGAATTAAGAGCCGCACACGACGTGATGAAATCCGGACTGGAGCGGAAAATAGAAGCCGGACTGGAAGAAATGAAATCCGGACTGGAGGAAAAAATACAGACAAATCAAGAAAATATGGAGAAGAGAATGTCGATACTAGAAGAAAGCCAAGCAAGAAACTTGATAGAATTACGTGAAGAATTTAATAATAAAATCGAGGAAAAATTGGATTGGAAAGAAAATATAGTTTCGAAAATACGGGAAGAATGTGAAGCTAAAATGGAAGAAAAATTGGACTCTCTCGTCAAGCTGGGAAAGTTACCGGAAAACATCAGACTGTCGTCACGCCACCCAGCAGTGAAACTAACGCCTTATGACGGAAAGACTCCCTGGGAGGCTTACAAGACCCAATTTTCAATCGTCGCCAGAGCCAATGGTTGGAGCGAGTCCGAGAAAGCTAATCAACTGGCCGCTTCCCTTAGCGGAGATGCAATTAATGTATTGCAAACTATCGGAGTGACGAAGATAGGAGATTTTGACGCCCTTGCCAGTGCCTTGGAGATGAAATTCGGAGAGAAGTGCCAGAAAGAATATAGTGGAATCCAACTTAAGACAAGGATGCAGAGACCTGGCGAAACCCTCCAAGAGCTGGCTTCCAACATAGATAGGCTGTGTCATCTAGCCTATGGCAGTTATCCTGATAATGTTCGAGAAGAAGTTGCAGTACAACATTTTATTGAAGGCCTCGTGGACTCTGAAATTCAAAAAGCATTGATCTTGGCGGATTATAAAGATCTCAGGTCTGCCCTCGTATTCGCCATGAAGCTAGAGGCAGCTCAGCTGGCCGTAAGAAAAGAGCGGCATAATGTTAGAGCTGTGTCATTCCAGGAGCCTACGGATGGAGAAATGGAGAGATTAGAGAATAAATTAAAGACCCTGGAAAATCTGGTGGAACGACAAGAACAGTCAGAGCCAAGAAAAGTGAAATGTTGGAGGTGCAACAGCGAGGGGCATTTACGAAAATACTGCGACGCACAAAAGAACTCTCGTCGTAAAGATCGCAGTTATCAATGCACCAGAGAAGCCCATGAAGGAAGACAGAAAAGAGACGACTTTCAGGAACAGAGGCTGAGGGATATTCAAAAGCCCCGTTTGAAAGTCTTACAGATTTCATCAGTGAATGGCGGCAGTGATGGACTATTCGTACTGGGATACGTTAATGGTTCCCCATGCCACATGGTGATTGATACTGGAGCGAACGTAACCATCATAAGGACGGATCTGGCCAAGAAATTGAACTTGAAGATTATCTGGACTCCGCCCTCGCTGACCCTCCAGACTGTGACAGGTGACAAGATCGAAGTGGGCGGAAAAGCGCAAGTAGAAATCACGTTTGGAAATGCCAGATACGACCATGTGGTATATGTCGCCAATATTACAGACCCTTTTATTCTCGGACTCGACTTTTTAAAATCGCACAAATTTAACTTGGACTTTAAGAATAATGAGCTTCGTTCAGACTCAGAAGAAATAGCTGCGTTCGATATTAAAAATAAAACTATTTTACCTGTTCAGCAAATAATAGCCCAGACTGATATCACTCTACCTCCAAGAACTGATTCAATAATTTCTGGAACAGTAAAAGAAAACAATAAATTCCGCTTTGGATTAATCGAACACCCAAACAATAGTGATTCCGTCAGAGGAGTACTTGTAGGAGCAACACTTGTGGACTTGTCGAGAACAGAAATTCCAGTTAGAGTAGTAAATGTGATGGACAAGTCGAAGGTGATAAAGAAAAATGAAGTGTTGGCGACATGCACTCCTGTTACCTGCATTAATAAGAACATCAGCCAAACGACAGCTAAATCATCTGAGTGCCTGACGAAGGAATTATTACAAGACGTGGAGTTAACGGCAGAACAGAGAAGCGCTGCGGAGAAAGTAATAGCTGAATTTGAAGACCTCTTCTCTCGTACTTCCGGTGACTTTGGCCGTACGAGGTTAACGCAACATAGAATAGACACTAGCAGCCATTCTCCCATCAAGCTACATCCTAGGCGGCTGCCGTTTGCTAAGCAAGAAGAGGTGAGCAAACTTTTAGAGGAGATGCAGCGTGATGACGTCATCGAGCCGTCGACTAGTCCCTGGGCCTCGCCAATTGTTTTGGTCCGAAAGAAGGATGGTTCCACCCGGTTCTGTGTTGACTACAGACGTCTCAATGACATTACCAAGAAAGACAGCTACCCTCTTCCCAGGATAGACGACACTTTGGACACTTTATCGGGAAACGAATGGTTTTCCACTCTGGATCTGAAAAGTGGCTACTGGCAAGTAGAAGTCCATCCCGATGACCGTGAAAAGACTGCGTTCACCACGGGACAAGGATTGTGGCAGTTCAAAGTTATGCCTTTTGGACTCTGCAACGCACCGGCTACATTCGAGCGTCTAATGGAGACAGTGTTGAGAGGACTTTCCTACGAAGCATGTCTCGTTTATTTGGACGATATCATCATCGTCGGAAAGACTTTCGAAGAGCACCTCGAGAACATTCGAAAGGTACTGCAGAAATTAAAAGAGGCAAACTTGAAACTAAGCCCATCGAAGTGCAATTTGTTTCGTCGGGAAGTACGTTACCTCGGGCACATAATATCCGCCCACGGAGTCCAAACCGATCCCGAAAAGACGTCCGCAGTCAAGAACTGGAGTCGTTCGGAGAATATCCATGACTTACGAAGTTTTCTCGGTCTGTGTACTTACTATCGAAAATTCGTGAAGGGCTTTTCTCAAATTGCAAGACCTCTTCACAAATTGACCGAGACTGGACAGAAATTTCTGTGGACTGAGGAATGTGAGGACGCATTCAACGAACTGAAGACGGCTTTAACATCTTCGCCGATCCTGTCGTATCCTCACCCTGACAAGCCATTTATCCTGGACACAGACGCAAGTAAGGAGAGTGTTGGAGCAGTTTTGTCCCAGGAGATAGATGGCCAAGAACACGTCATTGCTTACTGGTGCAAGTGCCTCTCAAAGGTAGAACGTAACTATTGTGTTACGAGAAAGGAACTTCTTGCTATCATTAAGGCCGTGGAGCACTTCCATCATTACCTGTACGGCCGAAAGTTCCTGCTCCGAACGGACCATGCCTCTTTAACCTGGCTTCTAAATTTCAAGAATCCAGAGGGCCAAATAGCCAGGTGGATACAGCGATTACAAGAATATGACATCGAGATACGTCATCGGAAAGGGTCATCTCATTTAAATGCAGATGCTTTGTCGAGAAGGCCCTGCATAGACAGTTGTCGCTATTGCTCCAGGGCAGAGAAAAACTACCATCTGAAACATCCCGTTGTCCGCCAAGTTACATCATCGACACCATCCCAAGATCCCTGGAGTGACGAAAATGTTCGGGCGGACCAATTAGCAGACAGCGACATCAAACCTATTGTGGAATTTATGGAAAAATCCAGCGCTAAGCCCAGTTGGCAAGAAATATCATCTTACAGTCCGGCAACAAAACAGTACTGGGCTTTATGGGATTCGCTTCGCCTGAGGAATGGAGTCCTGTATCGTAAATGGGAGTCGGACGACGGCAAGATGCTCCGATGGCAGTTAGTACTCCCTCGCTCGAGGATTCCGAAGGTTCTAGAAGAACTTCATAATGGCTGCACTGGAGGCCATTTTGGCGTAATGAAGACCCTGCAGAAAGTTCGCGAGCGCTTCTACTGGGTTAGGGCTCGAGGCGACGTCGAAAAGTGGTGTCAAGCTTGTGACGCCTGTGCCGCCCGTAAAGGCCGAAAGAAACGAAGCCGTGGAAAATTACACCGTTACAATGTAGGAGCGCCTTTTGAGAGGATTGCCCTCGACATCCTGGGACCTCTTCCGCGAACTTCGGATGGCAACAAATACATCCTAGTTGTCATTGACTACTTCTCTAAATGGCCCGAAGCGTTTCCTATTCCCGATCAAGAAGCTACGACCGTAGAGGAGGTACTGGTGCAAGAATGGATTTCCAGATATGGAACCCCTCTGCAACTTCATTCCGACCAAGGAACGAACTTTACCTCTGCAGTCTTTAAAGGACTATGCCATCTTCTCGGTATAGACAAAACCCAGACTACGTCTTTACACCCACAATCCGACGGCATGGTGGAGAGTTTCAATCGCACAATTTTGAACAACCTCTCGCTCCTGGTATCTAGGAATCAAGAGGACTAGGACAAGAAACTCCCCCTCTTTCTGCTGGCCTATAGGAGTGCCGTCCACGAAACTACCGGCTTCACGCCTTCCCAGATGCTGTTCGGCAGAGATCTTCGTCTTCCCGCCGATGTAGTGTTCGGCCGCCCTCCAGATGCGCCTTCATCGACAGAGGAGTACGTGGAAAACATTCGGGCACGGATTGAAGATGTACATCATTTTGCTCGGGAGCGGATCAACCTGAACACGGAAAAGATGAAGACTCGCTACGACACGAAGGCTACGGGACACGAGTTCAACGCAGGTGACAAAGTTTGGCTATGCTTTGCAAAGTTTGGCAAAGTTTGGCTACTCGACGGACAGGCCTGTCTCCCAAGCTGCAATCGCCGTGGGACGGTCCTTACACAGTTCTAAACCGGCTGAATGACGTCATCGTACGGATTCGTAAGTCACCAAACTCGAAGCCAAGAGTTGTACATTACGATCGGCTAGCCATCTACCGCGGTTGTAATTAGTTATTTGACTATCAGACCATGGTCACTATGGCGTAATTCCTCTTTTCTTTCATCTCTCATTTCTTTCCTGTCTTTCCCTTCTCTTCCTCTTTCCTTTAACTCTTTTTCACTCACTACTTACGCCATGTTTAGTGTACATATTTGTAATATATTGGTTTTTATTAATGTGTATCTGCTTATTGTGCTATTGATTACTTGCTTGAATTATGTTGTTAAGATCTTGTGAAGTGTTACCCAGTGTAGGTACTTGTGTTACCTCCTAACTAGGGATTGTACTGCCCGGGACGTGCAGTCCTTGGGAAGGGGGCAATGTTACGAATTTTCGAGGCAACCCGATGCTCTGGGGCTTAAAATGGTTTAAAATTCGTATTCTACGCTTCAAATAGATAAATTTTGCTTTTTGTTGCATCAAAATCGGCCAATTAGAACCGGAGATACGGAGGTTTTGGTTTCCCATTCAAATATATGGGATTTCTAGAAAACTCGAGAAATATTAGTCCTAGAGCTTAGATCTCTTCACTTTTGAGGACTTATTTTTGGCGCCAAATTTGGCGATATTTCGCCAAAAGTCGCCAAGCTTGGCGACTCTTTGGTCATTTGGCGCTATTTTCCCAATTGGGCCTGGAAGTTGTTTTTCCTGCATTAAAAACGCATAATAACCTAACATTTCTCTTCTATGACGTAATCAAAATTCACGCTTTATGTAGAACCCTCGAGAAATTGACTTTTCTGGAAACCTCTTGTACCTCCTGCGTCGGCTATTTATAGAAGCGGGCATCGCCCCGAAGTCAGTCAGTTGCGAGTTGAACATTCAATGTGTGAAGAGCTCTGAGTACGCTTGTTTTGTGTGAACTGATAGTGCTGTAGAAGCTGTGTTTTAGCTTGCTTTGTGAAGCTGTTTTTAAAGTGCTGTGTGTAAATTCTTCATTGCTGTGTCTTAAGGGATAGTGTACTATATCCCTTGAATATTTCCACGGAATTTTTGCCTGTAAAAGTGACTTATTTTGTGTGAGAAATACAGCATTTGTGAGAGCTTCTGATCTAAGCGAACTGTTAAAAGCACGTTACTGCTAGATTGTGCTTGTGTATTGTGTACAGCTGATTGTTCTACGAAGTTCTAGAAGCAATAAAGTTTGTGTTCCATCCTGACAAGTGCCTTTTTACTTGAACTTTTTACACCAACTTGACTTTAGAACGACGAACCCCAGGAGTAGCAGAGTAATTCCGCAACAATATATATGAGTTGTAGTAGTCGTAACCCCTCCCTGAGAAAAATTTCTGGCTACGCCCCTGGATTGGCGTATTTATTACCGCAAAAACATTTCATCTTCCTGTGGTGTAAAACATCCAAGCGATGCCATTTTAAATGTCCAATATAGCGATATCTCATAAATTCTCCATGGTTCTGTCTCCTAAAAACATCAAACTGTGTAATCTCGAGGACCTATTTTGAATCGCTATAATTGTGACAGGACGGTAGAGTTGCCGAGATTACAAATTTCGCGCATTTTTTTTAATTTATGACGTCACTGTTTAACTGCGTAAAAGATACCCCGATTAGTCAAGTGATTTAATTTTGAAATTTTGCACAGTAGTTTTCAAACGGTATCATTAAAATTTACAATGACGTTGAAAAATTTTTTGCTTTGTGTAGGTGTGTGTGTGTGTGTGATTATGGCAACGCTACACTAGGGCGATCTGCCAGGGTGGTGGGTGTGCCTTGGTAGAAGGACTTTCTAAGGGGTTCTAACGCGTATTCACGTTACATCTGGAGAAAACCTACCAAAACTCCAGGCCGTTGGATCGACAGCCGCGCGATGGGACCCGAACACGGGACCTTCACACTTCGGCCATCTAACATTCTCAGTGGCATGATCACTGTGCCATGGTGAGGCGTTTTGTGTAGGAATAGGATCACGATGGAGGAAAGTAAAACAACTTTAAAATGAAACTATACTCGCAACATGCATAAGTTACGAAACACATATGCCTGCGGCATAATAAGGTGCGGAAAATAAAGAAGTAAATAAAAATTTTTTCATATATCGATCTTTAAAACGAACTTTGTAGCTTTTAAAAATGAAGACCATTTTCAGCTGCTTTAAAATATTTTAATTTTTAAATAAGGAACGGATTAAAATAGAACTTATAATAATGATGAATTTTTTAGTTAATTTCTATAGTAGGTTTTAATCAAAATATCGCCTCCTTGTATTAAAAAAAAAAAGAGAGGGATAAATGCGTTAAAATTGGGGCATAATTTTTACGTATCTTAAAGCATTTGACGTCATAGGTCCTCACTTGCGAAATGAAAATCAGGTATCAAATTTTAATACTCTATCGATAGGATGAAAAAAAAAACCCTTTTTCTAATCCTTTTTATCACAACACAACAAAAATTCTCGTGTCATGATCTATTAATGTAATGGCGTAAGCTCCCCGCGTTGATGCTATTAAATTCTAAACATTAGATTACATTAAAATTCGTAAAAAATCACCTAATTTACATAATTTTTTCGTTTTTATTTTAAAAGAGGGAGAAAGGAATGCTTCTCGATTTGTCGAAATATCAAAAAGTTATGACGGATAAAATTCAAGATGCGGCAGTTTTAAAATTATTTTATGAAAAAATTCGTCAAAACAGATATTTAGTATAAAAATTCCTATAAATCTACACATTATGTTACATATTCAAAACAAACTTTTTTAAAAGAAAATTTTCTCCTCTATTCGATGATACAAATGCCGTTTTGCTGCAAACGTAATGACCACCGTTATTAAGCATTAGATGAGGAAAAATGCCAAAAATCGCATAAAACATAAAATTTAAAAAAAAATTCTAGGTCGAATTTTGAAAAAATCGCTTCGAGGTGCACAAATTCATGTTTAGAACTTCCCGAGTACCAGATTTGGTATTTCTAGGTGTAGCCGTTTGTCCGTAACACAGCCGAAACACAGACATTTTTTATAATAAGTAGAGATTTCCGGAACTACATAAATGTAATAAATATAGTTGAGGGAATTTCATTTGCTTTTCAAATTATATAAAGCTTTGAACTTTGTTAGAAATGAAGCAGAACTGAGGACATGTTGCACAAACAAAATTTTAATCTAACTAAGCGACCCCAATGTGCAGAATAGTGAATTCATAAAAGTTTCAACCGGAGACGGGATAATTGAATCGGTGAGTGCAGAAACCACCTGAGTCACAGAAAGGAAAATTTTCAGGAGAGAGAAAAAACTTCATAACTCCTCCAAATTTTCAAATATTTAAACTTATTTTTTTCCTCTCTCATAACATGCATTTATGTTTCTGTCATGCAAATATTACCTAATTTATGAAGTTTTTTCTCTCTCCTGAAAAATTTCCTTTTTGTGACTGAGGTGGTTTCTGCACTCACCGATTCAATTATAGTGAAGCCTGCTTATCCCCCCTCTCGTTTTAGTGTATGAGATATGGGTTTCATATTTAATTGGGAAACCGGGTTTAACCAGTTCATTCACACTATCAAACAGAAGAGACAACAGAGAAGACTTGTGACCAGGGTTCTTTCTCAACATGAATCTTTGAATGATTAACTGAGACCCAGCGTTGTATTAGCGAAATCGCTCCAGTAGATCATTCATGTTCGCATAGCTTGGCTTATGGTGAAAGAAGCATTTTTAATAACTGATGAAACATTTTATTTATAAATATTAATTTATTTAAGAGAAAAATAGGAAAGAACATACGTAATCATCCATTTTGAAAATACATCAAAAAATATCAAAGTAAGCATACTTGCATCAACTATTTTTTAAAAATGTAATAATTATAACTAGACATTCTAAATAAGTTTGAAATTTTTTCTATGAAAAGATAATGATAGCAAACTTGAATAATTTATTCATAATTCTGGATTATGGGTAAATATGAATTAGACATTAAAACATACTCGTAATTCAAACCCCATTTTTAAGCTATCTGAATGTTTACAAAAAAAAACCAAGAATCATCAGATGTATGAAACCGAATATCTATGTTGACATAAGTGAAAAGTTCTCTAACAAGATGATTGGATTCCATTGGTTTTTATTTACAAGAAACGATTACTCTGCGCAAATTAATAAATGAATGGTTTCTTTAAAAAATCATTCTGTAATTATTAAATGACTATGTCATTTTATCTCTCACCCCCTGAATTGAAATTTGTCCCAAAAATGTGTCCCAAAAAAGCGACATAAAAGCATGCGACATAATTTTACATGTATTTAAATACTATTAGTTCACAACAGGTTTAATCTATTGTTACAATATTTCGTAAGATGTAGAATATGCATCGCATGTATTTTTTACATATATCTAAATACTATTAGTTTACAACAGCTTTAATCAATTGTTGCAATATTTCGTAAGCTGTAGAATATGCATCACATGTATTTTTCTATAAATAGGTTACAATCATAAAAATTTCAACATAGGGTTACCAGGTGAAATACCCGAAAGATGAGAGACAAAATGCCATAGTCAATATCGTTTTAACATGGCAATAATGAAACTAAAAAATTAGGGGGGTTCAGGGGGTCTCCCCCACACAAGGTTCGAACAGCCGAGTTATTATATATAAATTTATACATGGTGGGTTTTTTCCCATAGAATTATTATCTAGATAGACATATAACAATATATTTTATTGGAGCCCACACGCACACACATGTGAGTGAGTGAGTTTTATAAGAACTTTTCAAACATTTTAAGTCTAAAACGTCTTAAACGGCAAAGCACTAAGCATACATGATAAAAAATGAAAACATATTTCTTTAAAAAAGGATAATTGAAGAATATCACATATACTTCACGTTTCTTAAAGTGAAATTTCAAAAGTCCGAACAGGAGTGTCATATAATAGCCATCCTTGGCTTAGCGTCCGTATGATATAATTACACAAATGAGTTACAAATACTAAAATAAAAATAATTATTAAATATAGCTTGCTCAAATATGTGTAAGTAAATTTGAAATTCAATTTAGGAAATCTTAAAAAAGCTTTGCAATGTGAAACTCGACAGTGGTCAAAAATGGGCTAAAATGCCTGCGATAGCAAAAGGGGCCCCGAAGTTTGTGCCCCCGGGCCCCATCTAAATATCGGCAGGCTTTGGTCTTACCGTATCGCTTTTTCTCTGTTTACTTATTATTTTTCTGTCATCTATTCTTCTCTGTTTTCTTTCTTTATCCCCTCCTTTGTGTGTTTTGTATATCTCTCGTGCTGTCCTAATTTTAAATGTTACGTGTTTGTGTGTATTGTAGAGTGCTGATAGTATACCAGGAACGGTAACAAAGGAGACTCAAGTTAAACGGTAGAGGCTTCAGGCAAAGTGCACTCTCCCTTCTCAGCATAGCATACCAAATATAGCACTACTTCTGGTTGAAAAGTAATTCGTATCGCAAATTTATGCGAGACGAGAAATTCTAGCTCTATTATATATAAATTTTAATATAATAGAGCTAAATTTTAGATAGATAAATTTTAATATAATTATATTTAATATAATAATTTTAATATAATTATATATAAATTTTGCGAGACGACACTCTGTCTCGTCTCGCAAAAAAATTGCCATCTATCTACTCAACTCACCGAGAAATTCTGCATGCGCTCTCAACTTCTCTATGGTAACCACCTCTATTTCCTTTATAATATACTTATTAGTACCTTAATCATAGCTACCAACTATTCCGGAATACAATTAAACACTTTTTCTAAACAGGATACTTATATAAATGTTTTTAAAAGTCTAATCTAAACATGCTGTTTGCTTCAGGAATCATGCTAAATTTTACAGGAAAAATTCTGCTTTAAAAAAGTGGTAAATTATATTCTGGAGTAGTTAGCAGCAGTGCTTAATGGATGTTTCCTCATGAGAAACTTGTGACAACTAAATATGTGTTTTCTGCTTATCGCTGCAAACCAATCAAGAGAAAGAATGATTCTAATTTGTAATGTTACTGAGTTTATAGAACAAACTTGAATAAGAACAAACACATTGCGATGTGTTTTCCAGGTAAGTTAGTTACAAGTATTTATTATGTCTATAATTTAGCTCTGTTTAGTTATTGTGATGTGTTTCAGCATCACTTCATGAACACACAGAAAATTTATAAGCGTTTACAAAACGTTTTTCAACAATTTTCAATGAATTAGGGAAATAAATTAATTACTTTGCATATACAAGTTAGTTTTGTGTCTATAATTTAGCTGCATTTGTTCACTTTTTGTGGGGTGTTTCAATAACAGTCTATGATACACAGAAAATCTATGCTTCGAAAGGAGTTTATAAAATATTTTTTAACAGTTTTTAACGAAGTTGAAAAATTTTAGTTACTTTGTATGTACAATGAATTTTATGTCTATAATTTAGCTGTATTTGTTCAGTTATTAAGATGTGTTTCAATAACAGTTCATGACACATAGAAAATTTGTGTTCCCTAAGGTGTTTAGAAAATGCTCTTTAACGATTTTCAACAAAGCTGGAAAATATTTTTAATTTTAACTTTCAGTTATTGTTCTCTCCGACCACCGTCGAACATTAACTGCACTAGTATGTACCGATAACAGCAACATTTATGTATATTTTTGATATTCTTGACCGTAGTTCATGTGGTAAATTATACATATAGTATGTATGTATCATTATTTTGTAGAAGCACACAAAATGTATAATATATTAGGATCGATAAGCAGCGATCGAATGGTTTTTTGTAGCGTTAATGATAGATTATGCTTTAAGGGAAAGGAAATATATTATTTATTTATTTGCTTATATTTCCACTTATCTGCCACACCATGGGTCCGCGTTCAATTGCAGGCATCTGCTTGGGTGTCATTTCTTCCGTTCCTTCGTAGGCGGGAACGCAGGTCCACCAATTTGGTGCTTCCATATTAAAGCAATAGCAATTTCGGCATAAGTACTAGTCGATTCCAATAAACAGCAAATGCCCGACACTAGTGGGGAAAAATTCCATTTTTTTATAATGCTTTCTACTAGGTTCAAATTTTTATCTATGGGCTCATCATGGTGCTATTCATTTTAACGAGAACACTTCACTCCCGTTGCACATCTGCCCACAGATGTAGACTTGAAGGGCATTAATCATGTAAAGTATTGGTATTGGTTAAGTATTGGTGTCGGCTATTTCTAAAAATGAATTCATAGGTAAAATATCGGTATCGGTTATCGGTGAAAATGTGGTATCGGTCGATCCCTACTAAATTCGCAACCTTGTCTGAAGAAAACGCCCTCCTACAACTTTCACAAATCTCTTGCCAAGAACAAGAATGTGCATGTTTAATTTTGTCCTAGTTTGAAATGACGAAACATACTCTCCATCTATTACTTGGGCAATGCAAGTGCATCACGCAAACATAGTCGTCATCCGTTTCTTAGGCAAAGCATGTGTACTGCGCAACATAGTCGACAAATCTACCCAAGGGGTTAACAGATTTTTTTACGTGGGCAAAATAAGAGTAGAATTCTTGCAAAAAAATATTTATAAATATTTAATTAAATTTATAATTTTCAAGCCTGAAACTGCCAAACTGTTAGCTGTTTTAATCATGGCAATATTCATGTAACAACGTTTTAACAGTTTTAATAACGAAATAGCGATCACATATAATCATAAAATCTTAAAAACTGCTTTGATAGTGTACAAGTGCGCTTAAAAATGCAATTCCTCTCTACTATTCAAAAACTTAACAAATTCTAGAAATATCTAGTTCTGTATCATTTAAAATATAATTTAAGTCTTCATAATCATATGAAACATTTCCTCCCCAAATACGATTACCTAATTTATTTTTTTAGAAACATTATTCCACTCTCTGGTTAGGTTTTCTTTTGAAATTCGGTGAGCTGTTTGACACGGTATGTGTTTGAATATTCTTTAAGTATTATATGAGATTGTTTTTATTATTATTATTATTATTATTATTGATACTTTAATTTTAAAATCTGAAACTGAAGCCCTACTTGTCGTTACCCCCCCCCCCTCCCACACCCCACAAACCAAAAGTTTCTTTTTCGTTTGCAAAAGTTCAAAATATTATTAAACGCATTTCCTCGGAACTTGATCCTTTTGATTTGAGACGGTTTTCCTCCAGAGTAGCGACTTCATTAATTTGAACACTTCCGCGAAGTTTTCCACGGTAACATAAGAAAGCTGTACTACTACCGTTGAAACTTTCAGATACTTTGTGGGAGAGCTTAAAATATTATACCAACTTTTTCGGTGGATAAGCTGTCATAAATGCCACATTTTTATTGTGCTTGAAATAATTATCTCTGCAATGATCGTAACATACCGGAGTTCATTTAGGAGCTCCTGTGAAAGAAGACTACATACCAGATACCTCATTTTGTGGAGGATCATAATTTCATGAACTTCAATAGCATATATTCATTTTATTTTGTTTTAAAGCTATTTACATCTCTAAAGCACACTTTAAATAATGACCGCCCATAGGGTATTATGTAACGGAATTCTTTTGTGTGTTTCTGTAGAACTATGAACACATTGTAAGCGGTCGATTTTCAGCAAAAAGTACTATTAACAGCCAGTCTGTTTTACGATAAATAAAGTAACACCTCCATTTATCTCGAATTTAATTCTGCTTCCATAATAAAACAAAGGTACAAACTTCCTAATCTTGGAATCTATTGTTTTCGATGGCACTTTTTTACATTTCCTAATCTTATATATAATAAACCGTCCCCTCGCTCTGTTCAACTTAGAGAGTTTATTGCTGCTACTGAAGAACGAATCATCTCTCTGTTGGGCGTTCTACTTGCATTATGAGGACGAAACGTCCTATAAGAAAAGATGTTACAAACAGCCCAGCGCTTTAGCATTAGTTAGCAAAAACGTAATTGTATGAGACCCTCAAGGTATGTGTGGAAATTATTTATACCATTTTAAAAATTTTATTTAGTACAGAACATAAGAATAAGAAACGCAAATTTTCCTCCTATACATATTTACAGAACCTGGGTTGGTATTGACGGATTGACGCATAGGCTGATACGCAGACAAACAGAAACCTTATTTCAATATGATGCCAGACACATAGTTACCAACTCTACCCGTTTCAGCGGGAGATTTCCCACCACATTCTTTAAACAGTTTCTTTAATATAAAAATTACAGGTTAAGTTTACATAGACAAGGAAAAGACAGTGGTGAAAAATCTCCTGATATTATCAGGAGAGTTGGCAACAATGCGGAGACATTTCTTGGTGATCCGATCAAAGCTGTAAAGACTATAAAATGATTTTAAGTAAATACAAATTATTTCTATTAAATAATTCAATTTTAAAGCGGCTCGGGGATCTACTAAAATTTCGCATTAGTGTTACTGTGCATACAGTTGTTTGATCAAATTTGGGATGAAAAAATATTTTATGATGCTTTGATTAAAAAACTAAACACCAAAAAAAGAGGAATTTTCGATAACTGCTTCAACAAGGGCAAAGTTTCATGCATTGTACAAGGTAGGGTGCATGATGGCGGTTAAAAAAAAATTTTATTCTATTTTTGATGATGGGAGCAGTGGTAAAAGGTGTCATCAGGGATACTAATTTCACATAAACAGTTTAAAGTTAATGGGACAATTCCTGAGTTTGCCTAAAATGCATGAAAAATTTGGTAAAATGCTGTCCGACAATTTTAGCAAAATTCCCCAATTTGTTTCTGATTTCGATAATAAGTATGACTAGCACGGAAAAGATACTAACCGAGACACTAGGTATGGATAAAGAAATGGAGATCTGTTAATGAGTTAAGAGTTGGTTGGGGATGTGCAGTGTGCCTGAGGAGAAAACTCACAACTGCATGTTTAAAAGTTGAGACTAGAACAGGGTATTTATGATAGTTGTTCGCGTCTGTATGCGTGGGGGGTAACACTTCCTACATATAGGAAGCGTTAAACTCTTGTGTCAGCAAGCTTTGACGTCATTGCTAAGCCTACGTTTAAAATGTTTTATTTTCTCAAAATAAAACCATTAAAAATTTCTGATGAGTTTACCCATGAATAGCAATATTTTAAAAATTTGAGATAAAAAATATAATTTTACGACAAATGGAAGTTTATAACCATGAGTAATTAGATAACATGATAAGGAAATAGATCATAATAAATAACTTTGTATGAGAAAAGTATTTTAATTTTAATGTTTTCAAACGACGGCTGCAGTGAATTCGACTGACTGATTCGCTCGAGAAGTGAGGGAAGGGTACGGAGAATATATGTTCGGAAAACTCTTGACTTTATATTGCTGAATTTATCAATAAGGTAAGCCTGAATAGACGCTTATGAATGGACAATTACCCATCAAAGCAGTATTGT
The DNA here is from genome assembly GCA_038373885.1 of Cheiracanthium punctorium. Taxonomy (NCBI): domain Eukaryota; kingdom Metazoa; phylum Arthropoda; class Arachnida; order Araneae; family Cheiracanthiidae; genus Cheiracanthium; species Cheiracanthium punctorium. Next base: position 16,890 of record JAWZYV010012724.1, on the reverse strand, counting down.
TTTTAAGTAAGCAAGAACTGGCATTTAGAGGACATGGCGAGCGAGAAAATTCTTTAAACATGGGAAATTTTAAAGAGCTTTTAAAATTATTGCTATCTGAATTAAAACAACGCCTTTCTATGAGGACATCACGGACCGATTCGCAAGCTTAAAAGAAAGGAGGATTGATTTGACTTATAAAAAATAAGTAAGTTTTCTTTTTTTTTTCTTTTTCTTCTCAAGTTATCGTTACAAAAGAAAATTCTCAGGAAACTTCGAATCAGACACGTATTAATGCAATTTTGAGGATAAGAGCGGCTGGTTGAAATTTATGTAAATTTTATGGAAGTAAAATAGGATCTTTGCATTGTTTATGTAATTTCTTTTTCCTCGATCAGGGCTTAATCCGCCAGTTTTCGAATTCAGTAACAAAGATTTTCCATTCCTGTGGGGAGGAAGGGGGGGGGGAGCTCATATGCTTCCGGCTGCACTAACAGTTTTGACCACGGGCCGCCACTGGGGTAACTTTGATTTAAAAAAAATTATTGAAAGGTCTTAAAAATTCGGGTTTTTAAAAATCTTTCAAGGGTGAAATAACTTTCTTTTACTCTGTTTGCTTCTAATAATCATAAAATATGTCCCGTTCACTGCATTTTTACCATTTGGATACTCTGTGAGATATAACCTAACTTTTTATCATTAAGTTTTCAAAGTATGAGAGATGCTATGAGAAATTTTTTGCGACTTTCAATTTAATTTACTTTCAAAACTAATACCAAAGAACTTCCCCCGAAAATGTCGTTGTGCAATGATTTTTAGCCCTTCCCTCAGGATATCTTTTGTCTTTTTCAATACTATCTCTTTCTTGGAATTGAATTTCTTGTAATTTGTTTCCTTGATTAAAGCCTCACTCTCATAAAGGCATTTTTTTCCTTCATGGTTGGTATCTTTTTTGAAGTTTCTGCATCTATTTTACTCATTCCTGCCCACAGCCTGATTTGCAAAGGATAATGTATCTAAAATCAATGTGAATATTTTATTGTCTTCAATTTCTTTTTAAGAAAGTCTTTCTGTGATAGAGGGCTCTTTGATATCAATTTAGAAACACGAAATGCTACAATTGTCTCTTTTAATTTAGTTCAAACAATGACACTTAATTAGAGCTACGAAATTCTACCATTTCATCTAGCGGTTTACAAGCAACATAAGGTTGCCTCGAAACACAAAAAGTCTGTCGTCAGAAGAAATTGAAGACTACATAATAGTGTTGTGCTATTCACTCAAGAGGCGGTTCAAATGCCCTATTCAATCGGGGAAGAAGGGTCCATATTTTTATTCAAGAAATTTGTATGGATAAAACTGTACGTAAAATATATGTATTCATTTTAAGATTTTGGACATTTTTTCAGCATGAAATAAAAAAATTAAAAACGTAAGTTTTAAAGCCAACATTTAGAGTTTTTGTGACTGAATGTGTGTTTTCCAGTAAGCAGGGAAGAATTAAAAATATATTTTTTAAACACTAAACGGGAGTTTTATTAAACTTACTTATAACATAAATGAATATTAGTAAATTTTTCTTTGAACCTCAGTAAAAAAAGGAGCTGGCATTGCAAAATGCATAACACAAATACACATATTTGAACAGTGCTACCATCTATTTTAACACAAACTACCTCCAATTAAATTTTAAAAAGTCTGATAGTGCAATCTGTTGAGTAAAATGAGATATACAAAAAAATCCGTGAATAGAAATTTAAATGCGCGAATCTTTCTGGCACATAACTTTTGAATTCTCCAGCCCGGAATATCACGGGCACAAGAAACAGGGGGAGAAAGCTCAGCCAGTGATTATGAAGAAAGTGAGAAAAAAATGGGTTAAATAAGGAACATTTTTTTTTTTAAGTACGCTATTCGATGTAAAAGAAGAATGAAAAAAAATTATTCTTATTAACTGCGCTATTTTGAGGCAGTTTACAGCAGATGGAATGAAACTGCAATATAAGGAGAAGGCTTTTCTTTTTGTTGTTTTGGCTTCTAATTTTGTGGTTTTATATGGTTTTGTCATTTTATGGTTTTAGACATCTTTTTAGCACAAAAGAAAAAAAAATTAAAATCTAAAAGACTTTCATATTTTAAATACGCACTAAAGTGCTATTAATCCATGCGACGTCCCTATTTTTCTTCCTTATTCCGTTAAGTTGGAAAGTGTATCATTATTCATGAGTGTGATGTATTTTTCTTCCTTGTTCTATAAAACATTTCTTTGGAATCGAAATCTAACGCAATCGAAGTCGCTTACCAAAACTGTATTACAATCTTCGCCAAGCATATTCCAAGTATACTTTACCCAAAGGTAGCTTCAGTGTGGGGGGCCATGGCCCCTTGCGAAATTTTGTTTTCCACCTTTATATTTGCAAACTTCACGATTTTTTATGTTCAATTTGCATTTTTAACAATTTATAAACCTATATAAAAAGTTCAATCCCCCTCCCCCCCCCCCTAACAACAATTCTGTCTGGAGCAGCCCTTGATGTCAGTATTTTAAGTACTGTATGGAATGTGTGCCGTGTCTTTCTTGTTCCACAAACACTACTTTCAGAATTGAAATCTATATTAAAATCGCCTAACAAAACTGTTGAAAAATCTTTGTCATGCAGGTTCTGACTTTTCTTCACCTTTATAAATACCATTTGGAAAATGTAACCTAATCTATGTGCGTGCCGTAATTGTGATCCCTGTTCCATGAAACCCTTCTTTGGAATTGAAATCTCTATTAAAATCAACAGTTAAAACTATTTTACAATCTTCGTCAGACATATTCTGACTATACTTTTCCTTTGTAATAAACTGTCCGTTTGCTAATTTCTAGCTAAATTTGGATGATACGTATCGCCAAGCTTTGTTGAGTTTTGAAGACTTATTTTTTGACACCAAACTTGACGATCACGTATCAAAAATTTCAAACCTTGTACGTCTTTCATTATTTTACCCCCCCCCCTTCCCCTTCCGCATTATCTGGCAAACGCATTTGAAAAGTGCTTCACCCTGACAATCGTACGTAGACAAGTTGTGTCGATGCAAAAACATGTTTGATTTTAATAGTACTGTAGTGTTAATAAATAAGTAGAAAATACTTGTAAAGTGCGTGAATTAAACTTTTGAAATATTTTTGTACTTTTGCATGATTACGTTAGCTTAGTTGAAGTGTCGGCTATGAAAATAAATTTTAAAAACGATTATATCTTGATCTGTTGACCAACGATCTTAAAGAATAAACGGAGATGCATCCTTTGGCGTTTTCACCTGCGCTATGCAAAATTCATCCTTCTTTACGAATTATGTACATGTCTTCAGATGGACATTAACACGTTTTTGGATAGCTGATTAATAGTAGAAATTTTATTCGCGGTCTGTACGTTTAGTGCCATCGCATTTTTTGAACTAGAATTCAAAATATAAAAATATACATGCAATGGCCTGTGAATTTAAATCTTAAAGTAGTTTTCTACATTTTATGATTACGTTAGATTAGTTAGAGTTTCAGCTGCGAAAATAAATTAAATTAAATCCATTTAATTTGCTGATTTTTTAAAATTTGCACTTGAAAGTCAAGTTTTGAGTTAATCAAGAAAAAAGTTTAAGATTAATTATCTCGAATGCTGTTGATTTTCGGTCATACATGAAGGGTTAAAAATGCAGCATTTTGGCTCCCCTGTCACATCTTACCAGGAACACGCCGAGTTACCAGTAACCCTGCATAACAAAGTTATATACGACATTAGGTACGACATCTTACCGATGACTTTAACGCGCGAGTTTGGATTAATCCGCAAGTCAAGAAATGTCTCATCCATGAAATGAAATAGAATTTTTAGCCTATGAATTTTAGTCACATGTTTTCTGAGAAAAATTCACTAGTTTTTGGACAAGCAAGGGTCGGAAAGCCAACTGTTGATTCAGCACCCGTTACAAAGTGATTACATAACAGCTAGATGAAGAAGACGTTTCCGACCCCACATTGCTATGTAATTCTGATCTTTTACTATGTGCCCTATCTCCCCTTAAATTTTGTAAAAACAATTTATAATCACTCTGTATATTCAATATCTCTCAACATTTATAATTTAGGGCCTCAGCTTGGCTCAGTGGTTATGTCACTGAAAATGGTAGAAGGACTAAGTGTGAAGATCCCGGGTTCGGGTCCAATCGTGGGTCCGTCGGTCTAACCGTTTGGAGTTTTTCCGTGGTTTCTTAAAAAGCGTAAATACGGAGGGAAAACATTTTAAAATAATTTTATTTTAAACATAAATTAACATTTATATTTTAGACTTAATTTGTAATTATACAAAAAATCAGAATACAAAAGATCAAATTTCTTTGTTTGAACGTTATCAATCAGCAATTAGCCCATTCATAGAAATTCCAAAAAATACGTTGCAATCTTTAGGATGCAATTAATTCAAACTAATGTAAAAAATGCTCAACTGCTCTTCAGAATGTTCACTGTTATTAGTTTTATAATAACAGGAACAATGATCAGTGAAATTTATCGTAATAATTTTCAAGTACTTTTGCACTATTCAGAAATTACTAAATTATTAAAAATACAAATTAGTAGTAAATTTTAAATAAAGCATTTTTTCAAAGAATTATCAGATACTTCTAATACATATTTTTATGAATTGTCTGTCTGAAACAACAAAATTTCTCTGCGCATCATATTTTCATGAAACTTTCCATAGTTGTAAAAATCTGGAGTGACTCCACTCGACTTCCCGAACACTAGACTTTTACCAAGCGTTTAAATAAATTTCATTCAACTGAATCATATCTGGTGTTCAGGAACTAGTGCACATAAAATGATTAGAATGTGTATAGACCGCAATGCGTAAGAATACTTTTTTTGTAGTCCTGTAAAAAACTGTAGGACGTACACTTGCTAAAATTTATGTACTTGTAAGGCAGTGACTTATAATATGCGTACCTAATTTGATGTCAACCGAACGCATCATTCAGACACTACCTCCCTTTAAATGATTTGCATTCTTAGGCAGTACAAAGAATTACTTTTTGCAAGCCCTGAACAGACTATCAGCTCTACACACGCCAAAATCTACGCACGTCAAGAGACGGCTAATAGTATTTGATAAATTTTCTTAATGGAAGAGTATATATTTTTGACCACCGTGACCAATAATGTACATACACAATTTTAGCTCAATCGAATGCAACCAACAGACACTAGCGCACTTACCAAAATTTCAGTAATTCCATAGGCCATAATGTAAAAGAACACTCATTTGTTGCCCTGTCAAAAAACTACAAGTCCTATACGCAGCAAAATGTGTACATGCTGAGTGACCTAGAATATATTTACCTAATTAGAACTCCTTTGAATGCACCATTTAGAAACTATCTCATTTTAAATGATTTGCGTCCATAGGCTGTATGTACAAGAATTATTTTTTTGCAATCCCGTGAAAAAACTAGCAACCCTACAGACACTAAAATCTATGCAGATCATGAGGCTGTGACCTTTTATATATATGCCCAATTTGTGCTCAATCGAACCCACTGTGTAGACGCTAGCACACTTCCAAGAATTTCCGCCCATAGGCCATAATGTTAAAGAAATTTTTTTCGTAGCCTGTAAAAAAACTGTAAGTGCTATATACACCAAAATGAATACCGGTCTTGGGACTGTGGTTTATAACATATATGCCAAATTTGAACTGAACCGAATGGTCCGTTTAGGAGCTATCGTGTTCACACACACACACACACACACATACACATACGAACATCTCGTAAAAACGTCAGAAATGAGTTCAGAGGACCTCAAAACGTGTAAATCCACCAAAATCTCGAAGTCGAATTTTTTCATGATTACAATACTTTCCTTACATGGTACATGTTCGGAAAGTAAAAATGAATTAATATTAAATCTGAATGACATATTTTAACAAACATACAGATGTAATAATCATGAATCAAGTTTTAAAATACTAATTATTAAACAAATTTAAAATAGCATTTGAATTTTTATACACAGTGTCAGAAGAATTTAATTGTTTTAATAAATAAAAATTTGCCCAAGTATAAGATTTTTGGGCCGTTGAAATTGGTGGGCCCAGGACTAGTGCCCCGGTTGCCCTGCCAATACACAGGCCCTGATATTTACATGCAAATAAATTACTATATATAAATGTAAATTATTGGAGGGGCTCGAGCACTGCGGGTCCATAGAACTCTTCACGTATGTAAGGGTAAGTTTTCATATTAGTTTGGTTTGGTTTGTGTAGTTAAGGCAACTCTACACGTGGGCGAACTGCCTAGGATGGGGTGCCTTGGTAGGTGGATTTTCTAAGGGGTTCTAATGCGTGTTCACGTTACATCTGGAGAAAACCTACGAAAATTCCAGGCCGTTAGATCGACAGCCGCGCGATGGGACTCCAACCCGAGACCTTCACACTTCGGCCGTCTACCATTTTCAGTGAGATAAACACTGTGCCATGGTGAGGTTTGTATTCATGCTAGCAGAGCTGCCAAATCCCCGGCTTTTTCGGGAGATTTCCCACCACAATGTTTAGACCGTTTTATTTTACATTAAATATTTGGGCTTATTTTAAGAATAAATTTGTAAGAAAAAATTAGTGGTGGGAAATCTACCGAAAAAAGCCGGAGACTTGGCAGCTCTGTGCTAGTATCTTCCCAATACGTTATAAGTCAAAATGGAACCGAAGTAGAAAATCCAAAGGAAAAAAAAAAAAAAAAAAAAAAAAAACTTTTTTGCACATTTGATTGGGGACTGCGCATTTTATCTGAACTTTACATTTCATATTCTGATTTTAATTAACTAGCATCTGGCGAGGGCGGATTATAATGGCATTATGTATTACGTGGCGTCACAATGAATACTAAAACATGATCGAAATCTGAAGTAGAAATTTTTTAAAAATACAAGAAACGTTTCATAAATTGAGTATTTTTACTTTGGTTAAATTAGTTTTTTTACTTAATGGTAAATTATTTGGTGGGCCAGTGGCGTACCCAGAATATCTATTTGGGGGTGCATATTGTCGTTACTACGAAAAAAGTACTGCATTACTGGGTAAAATCAGGAAAATATGATATTGTGAGTGCCTATATATAAGGGTAGGTTGACGGGGGGTCAAGTTTTCTCTCCCCCTTATCACAGCTATCGATTTCATAACATACTGAAATCTTTCACATTAATTAAGATCTGAAGTGTTTGAAAACTCAAAATAAGCCCCCCTCCAAAAAAAAAAAGTTCTCTAATGTCTGTTTAAGATGTAAAATATTACAGCGTTCAAAAATTTATTACTGCTAATCGAAACTGTTTTTAATGTATACCTTCCTGCTTCAAATTGACGTTTAGAATTTTTTTTCCCACCACAGTTAAAATAACTTAAAAGTGACTACTGTTTCGCTTTACTCATTCTCGGATCAAAAAGTTAAATAAAAAATAAGCAAATTTATAGCCATGAACTTAATAATTCGAGTAAAAGAAATAGTTTGACCGATATTTCCTGACGTCTGTCCGTTTATGAATACGGAATCAGAGAGTATCACTACTGTTCGGAGAGAAGGCATCTTCCATAGATATTCTATAGGAATGCACCCCTCTTCTCTCTCCTCCGTCTACAAATGCTGAGCACTGGACCCATAAACACAAAAGCACATTTTTAGAGTGATTACAGACCCTGATTGGGGGGGGGGATGAGCATGAAAAAATTCATCTTTTCTCTCACCATTTCAAAAATATCTCATCATTCATCATTTCTAATTTGAGAATAAATCTTGGGGGGTGTACATGTCCCTTTGCACCCCCTCTGGGTACGCCACTGTGGTGGGCTCAGCCCCAACTCACAATTTATTAAGGAGGCTCCAGCCCCATGGACTCATATAACTCGACGCCTGTGCATTAAACAACAGTTTCAAGTAACAGTAATAAATTTTTGAAACTGCAATATTTTACATCTTAAGTAGACATTATTTGAACCGTCTTTTTTTTTTCTTTTCTGTGTGTGTGTGTGTGTGGAGGGGGGGGGGAGTCATCTTAAGTTATCAAACACCTCAGAACTTAATTCATTTGAAATATTTCAGTTTGTTATAAAATTTTTCACAATACCGATAGCCTACCGATAACCTCCGACTTCCCCTAGCAGATTCTTTAGATTTTACCTAGTACTACAGTGCTCCTTATTGTAATGACGATACGCACTCTCAAAATGAATTTCTGGGTACGCCACTGCTACGTCAAAAAACACTCCGATACAAAAAAAAGCTCTCCCGATCAGAGAAACCATGCATCAGTCGTGCTCCGCGTACGTGAAATTGATCTAAACTATTTCCAGTACGGAGACCACCGGAAATAGTTCTGTACTATTTCCGGTAATGAACTAGATAGTTCACAAGAACTATGTAGTTCATGACGAACTACGTAGTTCTATATGAACCACATAGTTCATCCCAAATTGCATAGTTCATAATGAACTATCTAATTCATTGAATTATTTAGTTTATTGAACTACTTAGTTCATTTTGAACTAGATAGTTCATTTGAACTACTTAGTTCATTTTGCACTAGATAGTTCATTACGAACTACGTAGTTCATATAGTTTATTATTAAATCTCCATAGTTCATATGAACTATTTCGTTCAGAACTAGTTCACTAAAACGAACTAGATTGCCCATCACTAGTGTTTGGTGAATAAGGCGCCGCAAGAGATTGCAATCCGACACCTCCTGAAAAAACGAAGCCTAAGAACGGAACAGCGTGCATTATCACAGTTTTACTTTGAAAAGTAAAACTATTTAAAATTTCTGGTGAGTGATACAAATTTTAGAACTATCTTAACTTGAAGATAAAATTAAAATACCTTTTTGATAGAAAATAATTTATTATGATCTATATCATATTAGATAATTAGTGATAGTTAAAATTTCCTATTTGTCTTAAAATTATATATTCTTTCTTAAATCATTAAAATGTTTTATGCAGGAGTAAATTCACCACAAACCTTTAATAGTTTTACTTTTTGAAAATAAATGTATAGCGACGTCTCTTCAGTGGACCAAGTGATGACGTAAAAGCTTCTGTTCTTAGACATTGTATGTCTATCTCGGAGGTGTTGTCTCAATGCGGTCGGATTAGCCGCATATTTCTTTCCGAAATTGACTGTATAAACGATATTTAAGTGAGAGTATCATAAAGTTTATAAGAAAGAACGCATTTTTCTTAAGAAATCAACTCTATTATAGCTAAGCAATAATTACGAATAAATTGAACGATGAAAATCTAGTATCTATAATAAATAGTTAAATTTTAATCATTATATTATATAATGTAAGACTAGATCTAGGTTATTATTATAATTATCAAACATAATGTGGCAGAAATCTCTATTTGTAATCAAAACAAAAAAATGAATATCAGTGAAATAGTATTTCCGTTATTACATACTCTATAATAATATACTTATAATTATATTTAAATATAAATATTATATTCATATTTACATTTATAAATATAATATTTCGTATAATAATGTTTTAAGTTCATTCTTAGTTCACAAATGACATCAATGAAAATTATCTTGTAACTTACATTACACTATGTAAGAGTTTCTTACATTAAATTCCTAAATCTAAATCAACAGAGTTCAAAATTATGTAATATAGCACATTAAGTTGTCTTATAATAATTATGACTGTTTTCATAGAATTAAAGAATGACACAATTATCACAATATCGAGTATTTTAAATAAATTTTCTTTACATAATACTTTTGGGTGCATCGAATATAAAAAATATCAAGTCTGATTTTAAAAAAATGATCGTAGGAAAGAAATTGGGCTAATTTTGTCATCTGCCAATCGATTTCTTAGAGAGTTGCAAGTATAGCCAGAGGCTGTAAAGGCCCTTCAGCTTCTACACATGTCGGTTTTATCGTCAAAAAATAGTCATAAGTATAAGACAAGTATTGCCCTCGAACTCCTACATTTTCGTATGTAGTCTTTTGCTTTTTTGTAGCTTCCGGATCCGGTAGACGTCTAATGATGTCGGATTCGCCGTATTACCGGAAACTGAGGACTAAAGGAAACTGAGTGCATTCAGTTTATAAACTAGGGCATTACCGGAAGCTGAGGGAACTGAGTGCATTCCGTTTATAAGCAATAATGTTCGTATACAAAACTGAGTGCGGTTAGTTTCAAACTAAGTAAACTGAGCACGAAGCAGGTTCATCCATTTGTTGAGAGGACACACTTGCTTTACGGTGTTGTTATGCAATGACGTCCGTAGTTACGAAAAAATATGTTGCATGGTATATTGCCAATAAAAGTATTTTACGCTTGCTGAAGCTACTAAAAATTGCTACGAGTTACAGATTTTTCAAATGGATCATTTACTTGTATTTTTCAATTTAGTAAATTCAAAATGCATATTTTTAAGTGGAGATGGATGTTGATTTAAACTGTTATTAGCAAAATTTGAACTTCTCCTGCTAAATACTTTTGAAAAAATGCAAGTTGAAATTTCTAAAATATCATCTGTTCTCTGTCTAAAATATCATCAACTCTTTCTTTTAAAAATACTGTTGATTTTGCATTGAGTATGTATTAAAAACTTTTTTTCCAATGGCCGGCCGCTGCCATGGAAGGCTTTGGCCAAAACGGGCCGGAATTGCCGGCCACTTTATTACTGGGGCACCTAGTATGTGGACCAACGTCGCCCCGTATGAAGGGACGGACAAACGACAACTACGCCCAATCGGGGATCGAGCCCCGACCGCTGGGAGTTGAACCCGAAACCGTAGTACCCGAAACCGTAGTACCCACCATACAATTCGATCGACTGTACTAAAAACTCTCCTCAGTTAAAATAGCAACGAACGTGAAATGTAAACAAACACGTCTCCTAGGCAACGAAACTAAATAAACTGAAGTTGTTCGTAGAGGCAAAAGCTGATAGCCCCTGATCATAGCACTAAACACACGCATTCCAGTTTTCTTACGAAAACTCGTGCAACGAGATTGTCGTTTACGATTGCACCCAATGAGAACTGCATGCTGTGTTTTCAGCAACTCACGTGTGTACTCACTCAATAAAGTATTCGATTGTAAGCGGAATTTTCTATTTAAGCTTCTTAATAAATAAGTAGTACTTTCACAGCAGAAAACTTAAAATAAATATGAAGGGAGCCGGTGGCTGGTCGTTTACATGTAAATGGCTTCGGCTGTAAGAAATGGTTGTATGTCATAGAAATCATGCAATAAACGTGGGCATCTGTCACCATAACCCCACAAAAATATTGGAATATTTGTGTCTGCATCATACTATGCAGTTTCTTTCGATTGAAAATTAAAATTTACGAGTCATATTCTTGTCATTTGTGGGAGGTTTAAATTTTCTGCCTCAATATGCTCTCAATAGTCTCAGTATAAATTCCATGACATATATATGTACAGTTTTGATATGTAAAATTTGCATGTTATAATTTTATAGAGGGGGGGGGGGTATCTGTACTTCCGTTTTTACATAAAATTTGATAAATTCTGTAAAGTTCTGAAGAGTTACGTACCATTTATTATATCTCCTTGACCATTTTCCCAGACATTTGTACTGAACCAATTGCAGAACGGGATTACGTACAAACTATTCCGTTTTAAATTTTTTTGAACCATAGAAACCTGCTAAGACGTACGTACGTAAGATATGACACTTATCTTTAACTTTTTATGTCATGTAGTAATCTTTATGGATGATAGTGTATGATGAGTTTATTGATGGCAGTCTTGATGTATTTATTGTTGCAAAATTTCTGAAGATTCCGGTTGAGAGTTTTTCTTAACAATTCTCGTTGCTCCGTAGTTGTGTAGCTCATGTAGTAAGATACATTTTCAGCGTCCAATTTATGCAAATTCAGAAACATCCATAGAGCTTCATAGTCATGTACTACTGCTTCTTGTCTTTGTAGGTAACATAGTAGAAGTGGAGGAGCAAAGCAGTCATGACGATCATTGCAGGTATGGTAAGAAAGTCGGTGGAATCCAACTTTTCGCAACCATTCGAGATGTTGTAGGCAATGAAGATCAAATAGAAGAAAAATTGAGCCTGTAAATAGAAAGATAGAAGAATAATCTTTGAAGACAAAATTATGGGTACAGCAGAAATTAATATTGTCTAAAAGAGTTTTGTATCTAACAATCGTTCCGTCAGTCAACATAAAATCATGTTGATGTTCCAGCAACATCCATGTGTGGCACGTAGGTCACAAGCACCTAGTAACCAACGCCAACAAGAAATTAAAGTGTGACTTGAATGTGACTTCACTGTGATGTCCCCGTAACGCATCTTCGATGATGCTGGGCTCGTACTATCACCAGAATCTCACCACTCTGCTCTCATACTTCATACTGTTACTTCAAATCGACATGACGGAAGTTTGCATGCCAACTCGCTCTTCGCTTATGCTTACTTTTTCAGTTCTCACACTTCTGTGGTTGAAGTGCAATACACTGAAAAAACGATGTTTTGTTGATTCAACAAAATTTTGGTGGCTCTATTTTAAAGAAATGCTTTTAATGAATCAATAAAGATTTTGTTAACTCAACAAAATACTTTGTTAATTTGACGAAAATTTTGTAAAAACCAACAGAACTATTCGGTTAAAATAGCACCAACCAAATTTTTGTTGAATCAACAAAATTTTGTTCAATTCCACAAAACACGTTTTTCCATGTAGGTGGAACTTTTGTCAAGTGATGAAGGCCGATTATATTTACGCCTGAAAAGTGCGTCCTAATCCATAAATAATTTTTATACGCGATATTTTACGAGGTGACTCATAGTTAGAAGTTTTTTTTTTTTACTTTCCGAACATGTACCATGTAAGGAAATTATTGTAATAATGAAAAAATTCGACTTCGAGATTTTGGTGTATTTACACATTTTGAGGTCTTCTGAATTCATTTATGCTATTTTTACGAGATGTATGTATGTATGTGTGTGTGTGTGTTTGTGTTTGTGTGTATGTGAGTGAACACGATAGCTCCTAAACGGGCATTCGATTGAGCTCAAATTGGTATATATGTTATAAACCACCGTCGCAAGACCGGTATTGATTTTGGTGTGTATAGGACTTATAGTTTTTCTACAGGGCTACGACAAAGATTTCTTTTACATTATGGCCTATGGGAGGAAATTCTTGAAAGTGCGCTAGCGTTTAAACGGTACATTCGATTGAGCTCAAATTGGGTATATATGTTATAAACCACCATCGTAAGACCGGTATTGATTTTGGTGTGTATAGGACTTATAGTTTTTCTACAGGGCTACGACAAAGATTTCTTTTACATTATGGCATATGGGGAGAAATTCTTGAAAGTGCGCTAGCGTTTAAACGGTGCATTCGATTGAGCTTCAATTTGGTATATATGTTTGAATTATTCATCGATTAAAATTTATTTAAATGCTTGGTAATGATCTTAATCGTAAGTGTTCGGAAAGTCGAGTGGAGTCACTCCAGATTGTTTGTTTTTTTTTACTCATTTGTACGGAGTATAAGGAAGTAATGTGATCCCGAAAAATTTCGGGGCCAAATTTCGAAGATGAAACCGATAGTGTGTGGTCACAAGTTATATGGGAGAAAATTTTTTAATGTTATTTTTTGGGGCACCCCCCTAAAAGTTGCCAATTGACAAGAAAGTGAGATTGGCAAAGTTTTAGCTCAATATTAACCCGTGCCGCATCGAGGTTGAATTCTTGAAAAATTACGATTTTTGCCAAAAATATCTAGTTTTTCCTTCATTTAGTATAAACTATTTGCTCTACAGACCTGTTCTTATTTATTTCACAAAAAATGCTGTTGCTTTGAACTTTTACTCTCAACAAAACCAATATTTAATGACAAGCAATGTTTTTAGGTCAGTTTGTGAATCGTAGCACCAAAATCTGCATTTTTGTAAAATTAGTAAAAAAAATATAAATTAAGAATTTTAAGTAATTTTGACCGCCTTTTGTATTGTTTGCATCAAAAAACAAAAATAAATCAAGAATTTTCATAACTTAAACTAATATTCGTGAAATATTTTTATTTATTTGATATGCATTCCTGCGCTTCAGAAGAAAGATCTTGATTTGTATTTCAGTTGAAGCACATCTAAGACAAACCTCTCAAATTTTCTTTATTACAATTCCATTTTTGTTGTCTGTTATTATTTACTTTATGAATGTTCATGGGTAGACATATGTATGGGCAAGGAAGGGCTATGCCTCCCCTAGCTCCCATATTATCGTTATGATTTACATACTGGTATAACGTAAAAGTGGTTCAACACTAACACATAGCATCTTTCCGGTGCAGGACCCTTGACATGCAATAAGACTCCGAAGACAAGAATTTTGACAACAAAGATTGATCTCATCAAAAGCAGATTTTAAAATTATGATTTAGAGAGTGCTGTTGTTCACTGGAATGGAAAAATGCTTCCTCATATTTTGAATAAAGAAAATGTAGAGAGAATAGCCATTTTAATTAGCTGTGGCTATGGAGAACAGTTAATAGGAGTTCCTTAGCTTGAAAATAATATTCGAATAACTCTTAGGCAAAAGCTGTATTTACAGCAGGTAAGAATGGGAGGCAGTTTGTAAAATTCAGGCAATGAGTTTTAATACCACTTGTTGCCTTTAGGGGAATGTGCATTTTTTGCTGCAGCAATTACTGGATCGAAATTTTCTATATTTACCTTGCCGCCATCATATTTTAGAAATCATCCTAAAATCTGTTTTGATTGCAAAGTGTGCGAAGCTACTGCTCTTCATCCAGATATTTTTATTTTAATTTCAGATTGGGTGGTCTAAATCAACAGCTCAGGGATAACTATAAATAATTAACCCAACATTGTTTAATTTTTATAGGAGTCTCCCCAAATAGACATTTCTTTCAGAGTACCTGGTGCTGTTCATTATGGCAAGTGGATGTCTAAGGCAATTTACTGTCTCAAAATACTTCTTTTCAGACATCAGGTCTCATTAACATATTTAGAAAAAGGAGGTATTACAGACATTTGTTTATTTATAGTAAATATTTATGTAAAGGAATGGTTCAACACTCCCACTCAGACTTTAGCCCCAATCAAGACTTAAAATTATTGCAATACTGAAAATTTGATAAAGAGACTGCATACAAAGACTTATCTTTGGTATCTTAACTTGGAGCAAGTTGCTTTTCATTTTTTGATGACACTTGGGCAAAAAAAGTCAAAATAAGCATGGCTGTAAAATTAATTGCATTCGAAAAAAAATGATTATGATGAAGATGCAAGAGCAACAATGTTTCAACGAAGTGGATCATTTATTGAACAAAGAAGTTAATTTTCTTATTT
The DNA here is from genome assembly GCA_038373885.1 of Cheiracanthium punctorium. Taxonomy (NCBI): domain Eukaryota; kingdom Metazoa; phylum Arthropoda; class Arachnida; order Araneae; family Cheiracanthiidae; genus Cheiracanthium; species Cheiracanthium punctorium. The sequence goes on along the minus strand of JAWZYV010012724.1, from coordinate 1,495 downwards.
CAACTCGAACAGTAATTTTTTAGAGATTTAATTTTAATATACAATTTTTGAATACTGAACCCGATGTATGGTGTGAAAATCAGTATTATTTGAAAGAAAAAAAAACCTGAAAGCTTTTAAGGTTTTTAATGACTAAGATGAAAAGGGAGTAAAAGTAATCTCAGGTTAATAACTGAAGATGAAGAACAAAAGCAGTTTTACTATAGGTAGTATCCGAATGTAGAAAAACTTTTCCAGGCTATTCGAAAGAAACATTATCTAAGCCTTGCCACTTTAACAAAAAATTGTAAACAGTAATAATTTATTTTCTTTCTAATGTGCTTCATCTTAGATACATAACTTAAATAATCAAATATATCTAAACGTTAGTCGTTCTCAATTTTATGCATTCTTTTACTTAAATTTCATTTTTTTAAATTCAGCTTTTTTAAAAATTACAGCCTTTATTTTGTACACAAAAAAGGAATAAAAACAAAAGGAGGAAAGACGAAATATAATTTTTTGACCTTTCATAAAAAAGCCAACTTTTAGGATTCGGATCGTATCTTGTCCTGAAAAAAGCATAGGTGCCATATTTACCCGCTTATAAGTCGAGAAATTTTGGACCAAAAAAAGACTTTAAAGTGGGGGGTCGACTTATACGGGGGTCCTTATTTTTTTTTTAATCAGAAGTAAAAAATGCCCCTTAGAAAGACAATTGTTCTGCTCCCGCATTCCATAACACAATGACGTCGATTTCTATATTAGAAAAAATGCAGGGATAGTATACTACTTTACTCTGTCTCTCAGTTGTGTCATTTTTTTATCATTAATTATTAGTTTAGTTTTGTATAGTACTTTTGTATATTATTATCTTTATTATTGGATATTTAGTACTTTCTCTTTTTCAGATGATTTTGAATAAATGTATTTTTGAAAAAAATTAAATTTCTTAAGAGGGAAACTGGGGGTCGACTTATACGCGGGATCGACGTTTAAGCGGGTAAATACGGTATATGCTTTTTTTAGGACTAGATATGATCCGAATGTTACCCTCTGAGCATTTTGGAAATGGGCAAATAATCTAAGGTTGTTTTCACGGTAAAATTTTCATGCAATTTTTTAATTATAAAAAAGTAAAATTTTTAACAGGAATATTTTCAATTATTAAAAAAAGGGCTTCTTAATTACATACAAGCTTTAATAACAAACATATTTTATGATATCGCACTGTTACAATTGATTATTATTATAGATGTATTGCAGTGAAAACTGGAATAAAGTGGACGGGTTTGACATCACAACTGCTTGGAGGGTTAAATCTGTAAGTTTTTATATAAAAGTGATGTTTCACTCATCAAGGCGGGAAGTTTTCTTCTGAAAAGACAAGAACATCATGTTTCTAGACTCAATTTTATCCACTTTATGATGGAAAGACTGCTTTTTTGTGAAAAATCGCGATTTTTCTAAATTTTAACTTTGATGCGGCGCGGGTTAATATTATGCAAATGAGCTG